>JASANA010003854.1:0-49700 GCA_030248095.1 Ptycholaimellus sp. GST1_10
AAATTTTTGAAAACCTGCCAACAAACGCCTGCATAAACGAGCTGCGCCGCATCCTCTCCAGCGGCAGTCTCCTACTGGCAGTTTTGCTGGCCTTCTTCGCCTGCTGGACAGCCAACTCCAACGTCCCCTAGCCTACCCGCTCTGCCAACGCATCAACCTCAAGCTGCTGGTCAGCTGTCTGGTGCTCATCTTCAACGATCGGCTCAGTCCACAACCGCCGTTTAACCCAACCCGGCGAGATTGTTGCCAACCGCCGATTCCAATACCTCACCACATCGCGCTATTATATCAATCGGGTGGGGCCAAAGCGATTCGCCAGCCAAGACACCCTAGCCAAGGCTGCCGATTTTCAGGGTTCGCATTATTTTGGTCCTTTTCAAGCCTGGCTAAAGGACTTCTATTGAGAATCTCATTTCACCAATATTCTATAAGAAGAATAAGCATTAGTAAAAGTGTTTTTAACCTATGCCAAAAAGTTTTGATAAGTATTGAACAATAATTTTTAAAATATCTACATTTTGCTGTTTTCTCAAGACAACCAGCCAACCTCTCTTTTACCAGCCAACTAGCCTGTTTTCAATTGTAACCATGACAAAACTCAAAGTCCTGGCCTGAGGGGCATGAAAGCTAGGACAGCTTTATCCAACACTCTGCCACGTGTAACATGCTCTAAGTCAAGGCCGTTGCTATCCTGCGAGTCTGATGTTTCAGACTAGACTTAGTAAAGTCCAATTGATTACCATTTCCAATTAGTATTCTCTATGCTTTGAATGCTTCATGCTGTATGCTTTGTATGAATTCCAATTTATGGCTACTGCTTACCCAGCTGAAAATCGAACGGAAAACCACAAAACATTACAACAGTTTTTCCTTTTTATTGTAGAACATAAGCTCCGATCAATTTGGGTTAGTGCTTCCCGTGAAACATCAGTGGACGCACGTTACCTGCCTTTTGCCCGAGCTCAAAATCCACTTTTCTCATCATGCCCTTTTTCAACGACCAGACTCCTGTGAGCCATAAGACTTTTTGCAATGTTCCCACCACAAATTCATAAGGCTTCCATTCCTATTGCTCATGTTTATCAAAATTAGCCAACTTTCGCGTGCCTAGTCCGAATCAAAGTGCCTCAAATTCCTCAAAGCAGCCGGCTGATTGAAACATTAGGAGCTGAGCGGGGAGGATGATGCGCTGCTGAGCCTGGAGTAGCTTAGCGATCAGTGCATCCTGTTTTGCTGGAATCCGCTGGGCATGGAGTGAACGGGCACTGAAAGTGGGCGTCCTTGGCTCCTTGGGCGAGGCAGCAATATAGCCATCGCAGCAGCTGCAAGGGAGCCCTTCAGTACTTTCCCAGACATTTACAAAATGTGCCCTTTTTTGAGGCAATTTTTTTCGAATTCTGCCACAGTATGTTGAGGCCGAGACATTGGAAACTTGCGCCTACTTGATACTCCTAGTAGGCGACAAGCCCCTACTTCTGGTAGGCATGCACCCGACTAACTAGACGGATTCAAAAAAATGTCTGGGGAAATCCAACGTCCGGGAAAGTTCTGACCCCAGGGACCTGGATAACTGGTGATTGTTGTCATTGGTGATTCTAACAGCAGAATTCACCAATGACAACGGAAATGAATTCACGCTGTAAGGACTAATATGTTGAATACTTGAGTTGAATATTCTGGCCAACTCGTTCTTTGAAAGCCTAAATGGGGCCGAAAGCTAGATAGCTGGGTGAAGAGAAGTTGGCAAGCGGCAGGTGAATCGGTGCTCATCGTCCACCTGGCTGCAGATGGCGAAGCTCGGGTCCGCCCACACAAACTCGCCCTCCGATCCGATCTCCCTTTCACTCTCCCCTCAAGCCCCTTCAAACACTGATCTGTCAGTCTAGAAAAATCATGAAAGGGCAAGAAAGCAGTTTCAATAAAAACCTCCAAATTCAGAGAAGTTTTGGAAAAGCTGGCCAAACAACCCCAACCAGGCTTGTTGGCTGGATCCGGGCTCCTGTCCACATAGACCTGAGGGCACTCGCAGGTGTAGCTGGAAGGGTGTCAGTTCTTTGCCGGACTTTTCACATTGCCGGACATTTTGTTTTTGACCCATAGTTTTTGTAGCGACCGATAGGGAGCTACTACGGCTACGCCCTCCAGTCGTGGAGTACCAAGGACTGACAATAGTACCAGGAGTAGGGCGAAGCCAACACAAGAACTTCAGAAAAATTGAAAAAACAAATAGTCCGGCAAAGTGTATTGTCCGGCAAAGTACTGGAGGGAGCTGGAAGGCCCTGCAGATCGAGATCGATCCTGTACCCAAGAGGGAACACTCATTCAAGGCCGAATCTTGGCAGGGGGACTTGGGCTGTGGGGCTGCTGGCGGGGGGGATCTCGCAGATGCTGGAGGAGGAAGGTGTTTGGAGAGGTTTTGGGGTGTAGGAGGGGTGTAGGAGGGGTGGCCAGGCTTCTGAGCAGGGTCAAGGGAGCGGTCCAAATAGGGCTCCACGCATTCGCAGCGGTAGCCTACCGGGAGATCGTAGCAGATGGCCTTGCGGCTGCAGTCGTTGAAGCGTGGATCGCGACACTGGTTGTCTGCAAGTTTTCAATGGATGTTTGCTGAATTGGTTTGCTCAATGTTTCGATTGTAGGCAAGGCTACCTGTCAAAGCATTTTTGGCCAATCCCTGTTTGTTGCTTGCTTTTAAAAAATTTTTCATTAATTTCCGCTCCCGTTGTGGCCTAAATGACCTAAGCATAGAATAAAGCGTTGCCAAAAGAAGAACCACCGCAAGAACAGCCACAGAAACAGTGGAATGTTTCAGGCAAGCACAAAAACTTTTTGAATAAATGCTCTAGGCCTTGGGCAATTTACATAGAATACATACATACATAGAATTTTGCAAGATTAGCAGAAAAGTAGGCCAAACCTGGAACGCAGAGGCGACCAGGCTTGCCGGGCGGGCTCTGGTCCAGGCTTGAATTTGCCCCCGCCCAGTGGCTGGCAGAGGGCTGCCGCTGAACAGTCATTGTTACGTGGACAGGCTCGCGGCACCTGTCACAATCCAGCTGCTAATCTTCAGCACCAAACGGGGAGCGGCATTTTGCCACTGTTTGAATTAGGCCAGAACAAAAAAGGCTGATTCTGAAAAACATACTGGAATTTCGATACCGGGAACTGCTACTCAGGCAGCTTATGTTTCACATTTTCCGTATATTTAGCATTTGAACATATTTATCTAATCCTCCTCCCCAAAATCACATTCAAAAGTTCAGTTCCTCAGTTCCTAAGCAAATCCCAGCAAGAGCCCTCTAACCGTGTGGTAACGCTGTGTGTCCTGACTGACGTCCACAGAGCCCTCCTTGCACTCGCAGGTGGAGCCGGTCTCCAGGTGCCTACATTCTGTGGCAGTCCGCCACACTCGTCCACCAGGCGGACGCAGACCCGCCCGGGCCTCAAGAGGGGATTCGGGGAAGATGGTGAGTGGGAAGGTAAGATTGAGGTGGAGGGCGGAACTAGGATATATTAATGGCTCAATGAAACATCAGCAGGTGACGGCGAAAGAATTGTCTATGGGCACTCATAGGCGTTTTGAGCAAAGACTGGCATCTCAGCTCAGGGCACTAAGCATATTCAATTTAGAACTATTTGTAAAGGGCAAAAACTTTTTCTTCACGAAATAAGTTGAAAGAACTTAAAAAGATGGTTTTGAATCAATCTTTTTTGAACTTTTGAAGTGTTTTTTCCATTTTAAAAACTGGAATTTCTTTATACTTATTTTAGGGTTTAGTATGAAGATTTGAAACTTTTCAGGAGTTTGAATAACTCTAGCCATGATCAAGAAATCAAAGAGGTGTATGATCCTATAAACTTATTTCCACTATGAAACATGAGAGGACTGAGTAAATGTGAAAGGAATAGATACGTTTGAGGCAGACACGGCATTGAAGAAGAAGGGGTTGGGGCAGATCTCCTTGTATGCTAACGGACACTCCCACTCGTAGGACTCCAACGTTTCTGTGCAGGTGGCGATGGGATCGCAGTCGTTGTCCGACGGGTTTAGGCACTCTTTATTGATCAGCTTGCAAGCTCGACCTTCTATGAAACTCACTTATTTGTTCTTCCTCAATTTATGGGCTCAAATAGGCTCCCAATAGTTCGAATTCATTTAAGGGCTATTCAAACCACTCAAACAGTTTTTGACCGCAGAGCGGCCCGAAGGGCCGCTCCGCGGTCTATAGAGGTTACTGAACTTTTGTCCTCAGGTATATATATATATATGTATGTCTGGAAATGCTGGCCCCGGGCGAATTCTCAACGGATTGGGACAAACTTTTTTTTTCCTGAATGGTAACGCTATTTTAGGAAGATCTGGAGGGGTAGACCCGGAATTTGAGCATTTGAAACATTACTTTTTTGGGTAGAAAGGCTTGAAAATTGCAATATACCGTTTTTGCGCTGTAGCTCCTGTAATCTTGAGAATTGCACAGAAGACTTGAGTTTTTTTGTTCACAAGTCATATATAGCAATTCCAAATCTGTGCTTACTTTTGAAAATGGTTGAGAAACCACAGACTTACTTTCTCGAGTGACAAACTTTCATGCACGGCAATGTCATCAATAATCAATAACATCTGAACGGCTAAGAATTGAACAGAAGACTTGAGTTTTTTTTTCACAAGTCATATATAGCGATTCCAAATATGTGCTTTACTTTCGGAAATGGTTGAGAAACTACTGACTTACCCTCTTGAGTGACCAACTTTCATGCATGGCAATGTCATCAATAATCAGTAACAGCTGAACGGCTAAGAATTGCACAGACGACTTGGGTTTTTTTGTTCACAAGTCATATATAGCAATTCCGAATCTGTGCTTACATTCGAAAATGGTTGAGAAACCACAGACTTTCTTTCTTGAGTGACAAAAATTTCATGCACGAAAATGTCATCAATAATCAGTAACAGCTGAACGTCTAAGGATTGAACATAGGAATAGAGTTATTTTTTTACAAGTCATTAATAAAAATTACAAATAATTTCTTATTTTTGAAAATGGGTGAGAAACCACAGGCTTGCCCATAGGAGTAACGAAATTCCATGCATTCATATTGTAAGCTGGAAGGTGGTGCGCTCCGCGGTCACCTATTGCGCTTTGCGCCATATACTTGTTTCAGGTAAATATTTTCAGTCTATCTTGGCTTTAGCTACAGAAATATAAAATTAAAAAATGAATTAAAAATACAAAAAGCGTCATCCAGAATCAACCACCCTGCATAGAAAAAGCTCATAAATGAGCCTCAAATCTCTCCTTTGGCTTCAAAATATAAAATTAAAAAATGAATTTTTAAATACCAAAAACGTCCAAAATTGGTCACCCTACATAGAAAGAGCTGTCAACTGAGCCCCAAAACCTACCAGGAGCTCCGACGGTGGGCGAAATGTCCAGATCGTTTTCGGGGTGTAGCCCTGAGGCTCGTCGAAGCAGGTGGCGGCGGGGTCGCAGGAGTTGAGGCTCGGCTTTGCCGGTCTCGTCTGCTGATCAGGACTGATGTCCCGGAAGCTCGGCTGCCAGGCGCAGCTGAAGCCTTCCTCCAGATCTGTGCAGCTGGCCAGTTGGTGGCAGTCCTTCAAGTGGTCCAACTTGCACTCGTCAATGCCTGCAGGGGTTTTTTGGGTAGGAGCAAGAAATGGATGCTTGTGAGCCATTTGATGCGGGATAATTTTTGTCTATCGCAAACGGATTGCGAAAAGCGATAATGTAGAGAATAATGAAGGTAGGGTGAAACATCAGGGACGTAGGTAGGAAGTAAAAGAGATACGCGGTTGGCATAGACGTCCGGGGCGGGCTTGGTCCGAGCTCTGGTCGTGGAAGTTGGCGCGGCAGAGGGCGTTGTGGGAGCAGTCGTGCAGCTGCGGGAACATGCACTCGTTGATCACTGCAACTGCATCATTTAACTGCACCATCAAATGCGCCAGTGAGCAATTTTCAAGATTTTCAGCCAAGAGGACAGTGAAAGGGGTCAAAATTCAGCTAACTTCCGTTTTTGGCCTTTGTTCTTTTTCCTTGATGATTGAAGATTTTGAAAAAAATGCTTCATATGCCATCAAGAGAAAAGAACAAAGGTCAAGAATGGTAAAATGAATTCTGAGCCCCTTCTTTGGCCTTTAGTCTGAAGCTCTTGAAATAGTCCTCCCATCAACCAACTCTCCAACTAAACCAGCAGTGTCAAGTCAATGCCCAAAAGCAAGTGCAAGCGTTGGTGGCCGGATGCCTTTGGTAGTGATCGGGGCAGGCGCATTTGGGCTCACTGCCCAGCAGGCGACAGACCTCGTTGAGGGCGGAGTTGCAGATGTGCGGTGGGCACTCTGGCTCAGGGTCCATGGCTTTCAGGGTGCAGACGCGGCCGAGGTTCGGATGCGGTGAAGCGGTTCGGAGAGATGTCCAGGAACCCGTCTGTGCACCTGTCAAAGAAGGATTTGTTGATGCTGATACATATAACTCAGTTCCAGCTGCTTTGACTGATTATTATGATGCCAAAAATTAACAAGGAAGTATCGGCTATCGCCAATAGATGCGCGGCCTCAAGGCTTAGTAAACTGTCGTTTTACACAAATAATTGCACAACATATTCAATAGGACGGACAAGAACTATCTGTCTAATGGTAAGGCGGGGCAAGGTCTTTCTGGTTGGTGTTTACAGGCAGCATGGTATTTACAGTAAGCCTAGCCTGTCACCAATGGTGTTTGATCAAAATAAAAAAGAAAAGACAAAATAAGATGGTTGCTAAACCTAATAACAATGAATCAAATGAACAAAAGCTACCAATCGCATTACTTGTTTTGTTTTGCTTTCTGAGGGATATTAATAGCATTAATAATATTAATAAAATTGGGCTGGCGCGAGGGAGCATCGCGACCGTCAGCGCCCAGCCCCTCTTTTGACCCAGGTGTTTGTTTTGACGGTTATTGCCAGATCTAAAAATTGATAAGCCTTTTTCTCAACACTGCCTGCACCAATCGATATGATTTTTGCTGGAGCGGAAAGGGCAACATTGAATTATGGGGGGTACTCGCGAAAAACAGCATAAAAAATCAGATTTGATGAAGAAAAATGAGATACAAAAGTGCCGCACGAACTCCTTCCCTTCCCCTCCCCCTTCCCCTTCCCCTTCCCTTCCCTTCGCATCTCCTCCATGAATGGGTGTAGGTATTCACTCGTGGGTTCAGGTAAAGACTGCGCATTTTTCATTAGACTTTTATCTATGTCTACGGAAGATGGGTACCAGTGGTATAGTGGTTAAGATGTTTGTCTCATGGATGTAATGAAGAGGTTCGGGTCCTATGTAGATAAACGTTTTTAGTTTTTGTATAATCAGTGGTGTTTCATTTTTGGTTTTGCGAGTTATAAGTTTGGAAAATACAAAAATGTCAAAATAAAACTAATGTTTTTTATATTTTTTTTAAAAAATCAAAAACCTCGAGAAATAAAAAAACTGAAATATATCAAAAAGATAATGAAATAAATAAAAAATAAAAAAACATTCAAGTTCAATTTCTAATTTTATTTTTTTTAATTTTGGCGGTTAAAAGTTGAAGAAATAACTGGTACCATCGCTAAAGCGAAATTATGCTCTTTTCTCCTATTTAAATCAATTACCCCGAGTAAAAAGACAAAGAAATATAGCAAATACTAGTGGAATCTGCTTCGATATTTGTATTTTGATTTGGCGCGCCCTGAAAAGTGACCATAAACTGCGCGCCAAAACAAAATGCAACTGTCAAAGAAGCAGATTCCACTAGTATTTGATATATTTCTTTGTCTTTTTACTCGGGGTAATTGATTTACATAGGAGAAAAGAGCATAATTTCGCTTTAGCGATGGTACCAGTTATTATAAAATGTCTTATTTTTCGAAAAATTTTCGAATTTCCAAGCTCTAATTTTTGTGGTTTTTTGAGCATAACTCAAGAACTAAACAAAATCGCGTCGATCCCAAAAAACGCCCCGAGCCACCACCCAGACGGACTTCCATGCAAAATTTCAGCCAATTTCATTGAAAAACCGTCGAGTACGGGCTCTGGAACCACATATATATATAAAAGGTACCATCGGCAAGCCGAAAGTAAAGTTCTTTCTCTCCCAAAAATCGACTGCCCCGAGTATAAAGCCAAAGAAATATTCCTACTACTAATGGAATCTGCTTGTGGGGCATTTGCATTTTGTTTTCGCGCGCAGTTCCAGGACTCTTTTCATGCGCGCTCAAACAAAATACAGATGACACAGCAGATTCCATTAGTAGTAGGAATATTTCTTGGCTTTATACTGGGGCAGTCGATTTTTGGGGAGAAAAGAGCTTTACTTTCGGCTTCCCGATGGTTCCTTTTATTTCCTCAACTTTAAACATGCAAAAATAAAATTATGTCAAATATATGTTCATTATTTCTTATATTGTTGGTTATATATTTAGTTAAATTTTTATTAAATCAATAAGTATATACGTAAAAAGTAATTAATGAATAAATGAATTAATTTAACAAGTTTTAAAAATGATAAATGCTATGGAAAATTATTGATAAGCAAAAAATAATTGGGAAATTCCTTGGCTTTACACTCGGGGCAATCGATTTTGGGAAAAAAGAGCTTTCTTTTTGACCTGCCGATGGTATCAGTAATTTTCTCCATCTTACAAATACAAAAATAAAAATGAACGCATGAGAAGGATTCGAACTTGCCTGCTTCATCCAGCTGCCCAATCGCTTTCACCACTACACCACTGGCGCATATGGCCTCACGCAGCTAAAAGCATATTTTTAATTGTTTGATTGAGGCCCAAGGTCGCGAGGGAGGGGGTGTGGGGGGGAATAAAATGAATACCTACACCCGTTCATTAGCAGATGCGAAGGAGCAGCAGCAGGAGCAGCAGGAGCAGCAGAAGGAGTTCGTACGGCACTTTGTTTTTTGTTTTTGACCGCGGAGCGGCCCGAAGGGCCGCTCCGCGGTCTATAGAGGTTACTGAACTTTTGTCCTGATATATATATATATGCGTATATATATATATATATGTATCTGGAAATGCTGTCCACGGGCGAATTCTCAACGGATTTGGACAAACTTTTTTTTTTCCTGAAAGGTAATGCTATTTTAGGAAGATCTGGAGGGGTAGACCCGGAATTTGAGCATTTGAAACATTACTTTTTTGGGTAGAAAGGTTGAAAAATGGGGTATGCTGTAAAAGGCTCAATTCTCAACGGATTTTGACAAACTTTTTTTTCCCTGAAAGGTAATAATATTTTAGGAAGATCTAGAGGGGTGGAACTGGTCCCATAGCATTTGAAACATTACTTTTTGGGTAAAACGTTTGAAAAATGAAGTATGTTGAGAAATAGCGAATTCTCAATGGATTTCGACAAACTTTTTTTTTGCTGGAAGGTAATAACATTTTAGGAAGATCTAGAGGGGTGGAACTGGTCCCGGAGCATTTGAAACATTACTTTTTTGGGTAGAAAGTTTGAAAAATGGGGTATGTTGAGAAATAGCGAATTCTCAACGGATTTGGACAAACTTTTTTTTTGCTGAAAGGTAATAACATTTTAGGAAGATCTGGAGGGGTGGAACTGGTCCCAAAGCATTTGAAACATTACTTTTTTGGGTAGAAAGTTTGAAAAATGGGGTATGTTGAGAAATAGCGAATTCTCAACGGATCTGGACAAACTTTTTTTTTGCTGAAGGGTAATAACATTTTAGGAAGATCTGGAGGGGTGGAACTGGTCCCAAAGCATTTAAACATTACTTTTCTGGGTATAAAGTTGGAAAATTGCAATATGCGGTTTTTGCACTGTAGTACCTGAAGTCTTGAGAATTGCACAGAAAACTTGATTTTTATGTTCACTAGTCTTATATGTCGATTCTAAATCTGTGCTTACTTTTGAAATTGGTTGAGAAACCACATACTTGATTTTTGAGTTAAAAGGATCATATAAAGGATGCGCTCCGCGGTCACCTATTGCGCTTTGCGCCATATACTTGTTCTTCATAAAATACTATGTTTTTGGGGCAGTTTTCGCGAGTGTAGACTAATTTGTGGATGCTGTTTCCAATGCAAAAAGAATTAAATCGATTGGATTTGCCTGTGGCGAGCCAGGGCCTTATCAAAATTAAGATCTAGCATTAACCCTGAAAACATACACCTGGGTCGAAAAGAGGGCCTGGGCGCTGACGGTCGCTGCGCTCCCTCGCGCCAGGCCAATATATATATATCTGGTACCATCGGCAAGCCGAAAGTAATGCTCTTTTCTCCCAAAAATCGACTGTCCCGAGTATAAAGCTTAGGAAATTTTCCTAATACTAATGGAATCTGCTTGTGGGGCATTTGCATTTTGTTTTCGCGCGCAGTTCCAAGGCTCTTTTCATGCGCGCTCAAACAAAATACAAGTGACACAGCAGATTCCATTAGTATTAGGAAAATTTCCTAAGCTTTATACTCGGGACAGTCGATTTTGGGAGAAAAGAGCATTACTTTTGGCTTGCCGATGGTACCAGATATTTCCTCAACTTTATACATACAAAAATTAAAAAAAAAGTAATATTTGCATGCAAAATTCAGATGAAACAGCAGATTTTTCCATTTGTAGCATTTGGTAGGATTCGAACCAATGCTTTAACCAATAAAAAATATGCAAAAATTATGTCTAGCCTAGGAATCGAACCTAGTAGACACATGTATCGTGTCAACTGCACACACCACTACACTACTGGGTCATACGGCTGAGCTTAAGGACTGAGCTAAATTATTCTTGTCCAAGAACCCGGTGGTTGGGGGCATGGGGGATAAAATGAATACCTACACCCGTTCATTAGCAGATGCGAAGGAGCAGCAGCAGCAGCAGCAGCAGCAGCAGGAGCAGCAGAAGGAGTTCGTACGGCACTTTGTTTTTGTTTTTATCCATGTAATACTAAGTTTTTGGGGCTGTTCTCGCGAGTGTAGACTAATTTTTGGATGCTCTTTCCAATGCAAAAAGAATTACATCGATTGGATTTGTCTGTGGTGAACCAGAGCCTTATCAGTTTTAAGATCTAGCATTGACCCTCGATTATGACACCTGGGTCGAAAAGAGGGCCTGGGCGCTGACGGTCGCTACGCTCCCTCGCGCCAGGCCAATATATGCGGACAGACGGACGAAAAATGGGGTAACTGTATAAGCGGGCCTTGGCCGCCCGCCGCTCCGGGCAGGGCGCCAGAGCTCCTTCGGCCTCCGGGCACGGGTGCTACAGCCCCTTCGCTTCGCCTAGCATGCTTCGCATGCTAGGCTACGCTCCGGGGCCTCCGCACCCATGCCCTCCGGCCTCCGGAGCTCTGACTGCCCTGCCCTGCGCGGCAGGCGGCCTGCGGCCGCGCAAAAAGACATTCAGATAGAAGGAACCATGGTACAATTGCTCAATTGACTGTACCAAACGACTTTATTTCCTATCTGAAACATCAGGCAACGAGGCCTCCTAAAGCACAATTTTGGCAGGCGCTGAAAGCGGTTGGAAAGCGACAAGTGTAGCCTTCCTCCCAGTCGAGGCAGTTGGCGTTGCGATGGCAGTCGTGGCTGCCCAGCTTGCACTCGTCCACTTCCCTGGGGCGGCTGACTCGCCCTGGGCTCTCGTCTATGAAGCCTGCTTGACAGCCCGCCCAGCGGTATGCCTTCTGGCTGTTGATGCACTGTAGCTTTTTGCTTGCAGGGGGGAGGGTGGAGAAAAGTTGAAATATTGATTTTTGGCAGAAAGGGGCTGCTGAATGAGTTACGCGAGCGTTGGGGAAGCAGTCGTGTCGATTCTCCGAGCATTCGTTGGTTATTGTTGGTCTTGCAGCGCTCGTTTTGAGACTCCTTCTCGCAATGACGTCCGGGATGCACCAGCTCCAACTTGTCCAGGAAGCCAGGGTTGCAGAAGCAGCTGAAATCATTTCCTTTTCCCCATTGCATGCAGCCTGGCTATTGACTTGGACTGTTTTATCGCTAATCAAATTAAATACCTGTCAAGAGCTTGGAAGACATCAATGAGGTAGTTGATCGGGGTGTCTTAATAAATCCGTGAAACATCAGAGCGCTGGCTAGCTTGGACAGACCATGGGAGAGGAGGAAGTGGCAACATGAATGTGTCGGTGGTGTCGATACAGGTGGCGTGGGGGGAGCAGTCGTTGAGGCTGGCCTCCGCGCACTCGTGCACCAACCGTTTGCAGACCTGGCCTGGCTCAGCCCGTGCCTTGGGCGAGAAGTCCACGAAGCCAGGCCGGCACTGGCAGATGAAGCCGTCTTGATGCCTGCAGGAGAACTGATTGAAGGAGCGCTGGATGGAGTTCTCAGAGAACTCTTGACGCTAAGAACTCGGTTTAGCCAAACTGTAAGCTGATTTGACAGGAGATAAAGGTACAAGGACAGCAATATTGTGCAGAAGACACTTAGATGGTGATCAGATGAGGAATCTGACTGGGATCAAACACCATGAAAGCAAAATGCTAAACCTTTACATCACCATTCAGAGCTTAGTCGAGGACCATTACCCATGAGACGTAGCAATTTAACCTAAGGCTGAAACACGGAGAGACTGAGTAGATGCTCAGGAGACTGAGGAGAAATTGAAGAGGCAAAGAAGGCCTAATACTCAGCATCTGCTAGACAGTTGTGGGTACCGCGTCGTCGATCTCCAGCTCCTGGCAGCGGCGTCAGGGGCGGGTGGCGGAGCTCTGGTCAATGAAGCCGTGGGCGCAGGTGTAGATGAAGCCAGGGTCCGTGTCCGTGCAACGGGCCAACTAGCGCCAGTCGTGCTGCCCAGTCAGACACTCGTTCAGCAGAAGAGTCCCGTCACCGAATGTCTGCAGTCAAGTTATTGAAGAGGAATTGATGGAGGGCGAAAGTGGCTGGTTGGCCGAAACATCAGCAGTCCTGGAATGGAATGCAAGCTTGGCAAAGCTATGCAAAGGGATTTTTGGAAGACTGATTAAAAGTTAACAGAATTGGTTTCTTTGTTATTCTAAATTCATGGGAAGTAATATACCATTTTCCAGGAATACACCTTTTTCTTATTCAATCCGAAGTTAACGAAATTCCCTTCTCAGTTATTCTAGATTTATTGATAGCAGTACACTACGTTTTCTGAACAATACCTATTTTATTCAACCTACCCACCTATCAAATTTTTTAATCGCAGCATTCAAAATTGAGGCGGGTAAAACCTGCGATAGCCGGTAGGGCACTGGCAGGTGTGGAAGCCCAGATGCGGTAGGCAGGCCTCCTTGTAGGTGGCGTCGCAGGCCTAGGGGTCGCAGCTGGCGGGGATGACGCACTGGTTGGTCTTCGAGTTCCTGGCTAGGCCGATGCTGCACACGCAGCTATTCCGCCCGTCCGCCCCCGTCAGCAGATCTCGTTCGGCGGACAGCTCGCAGAGTCCTCCATGGCACAGCTCCGTTGATATTCTGCTGGCAGCTTGCCCATTCACTGCAGTGGTTGTGGATTGCATTTGAGGAGGGGGCTGGGAGTTGGGGGTCAATTTTGGCGTCCATTTTTGGGGTTGAGGAGAAGAGAGTGGCTGAGGGGATTTTTGGGGTCCTCCGCGGGCAGCATGCCTAAGACTCTAATACTGCAGCAGGGAAACTATATTGACATCTTATGTTGTATACCAATGCTCAAATGTAGAGTCGATGACTGCAGGCATTGAGGATTGCCTTTGAGGGTCAATTTTAGCGTCAATTTTTGGGGTTTAGTAGAAGTGAGTGGATGAGGAGGATTTTTTAGAGACTAACGGTATTACAACTAAGACTTTGCAGATAGGAGAAGCGAATGGGGCTGTTTACCTGACAGGCGTAGCCCTTGGTGGACGCAGTCTGCGTTGTCATCGCAAGTGTGTAGGGAGCGATGGGCACACTCGCTGGAGGCGTTCACGCAGACACGCCCGAGGCCAGCTCCAGTTCTGAGGAGACATGTAGGTAGCCGTCTTGGCAGACGCAGTAGAAGCGGTCTCAAGTGTCGATGCTGCAATCATTGTCTGCTTGCACTGCTGCTAGAATTACAAAGGTTGCGGGATGTGAATTACAACTTCATTCTCTGTCACTCATGGCATAGGTTTGTGCTGTTTGTCCTGCGCCACACTGTGGCTGCCCCTAACCTGCACAAGCTCAGCCAGACACACCTATGGCCACGACTCATTATTTCGTCTTAACTTTAGCTTGTTCTACTACCAGGGCGAAACATAAGCCATTTGAGTAGCGAGAGATGAGTGCAAAAGCATTCAGCGAAAGGGCTGCAGTCGTTGGCGCCGCGGGTGGCGCACTCGTTGACCAGCTCCTTGCAGACACGGCCGGAGGTTGGGCAGCAGGGGATTGGGCGACACGTCCAGGAAGCCAGGTCGGCACTGGCACTGGAAGAAGTCGAAGACGTTGGAGCAGATGGCCGTCATTGGCCTGCTCCTCGCTGCACGCCTCCAACACTGCAAGGCCATGGGCTTTTGTTGCCAGGCTTTCAATCTGGAGTCTCTCTGGAATAAGGCTGCATTTTGTGGGAAGCGGTGAAGCAATGAAAACATTAATGCGGCGGAATTGGATTGATCTTCTAAATTATATTTTATGCTGATTTGTTTGTCTGAAAATTCTCGTGAAATTTCTAAAATAGTCTAGGTGTTAGGCGAGTTGGTTTAAGAATGGGCTAAAGTCGCCGATTCGTTCCAATATCAAATATCTCGACAGGTGCCGTCCAGCCATCGCCTGACGCCAGGCTGGCACTGGCAGATGTGGCGATTGGAGGCGCTGTCCAGCTCTCACACCTCACCAGCACTGCAGGTTGGCCGATTCGAGTCGCATACAACCCCCAACCTATTCACTTTCCTGCCCATCTCAAATGGCAACTAACAGCATCCGCATGCCTGTTGTTTCAGGCTATGCATGTCAAGGCATGAATTCTCCCTCAACTGATACTAGTACCTTCTCACTAGCTAGTATGAAAAGGGAACATTGACAGGGTCCGCCGGGGTGGTGAGGCCGAATTGCAGGCTCTTGGGCTTGACGCAGGAGCGAGCGGGGTAGGCGGTGATGTTGGAGGAGGTGTCCAGATAGCCATCCCGACAGCGCCAGGTGTAGCCCACTGTGTCGTCCTCGCAGATGGTGTTGTGGCTGCAGTCCTTCAGGCCCTTGTCCAGGCAATCCTTGATAGCTGTAAGCCGCTCCATTTAATGCATTCCATCAGACACGAGAAGATAATAGCCTCTGTCTGGGGATGGATGGATGTAACAACAGGCTGGTGGAAATGGTAATGGTTGCCTGGCATGGCGATCAGTTGTAAGTTTCAGGAGGAAATCATAGATATACAAGCAAAATGAGGTACGACAAAGAGTTGGGCTTCCCTTCATTCTTCTGTATCAAAGATTCACTGCATCAGTTGTCTACTACAGTTTTTTGATTCTTTTCAAGCTTTATCTCAAGTCAAAAAGCACAGCAAATACCCCCAAAAATCCCTACCCAAACTTAGCCAGCACAATTGCAATCCAAAGCCCCCCTCCTTACCTGTGAAACGTCCGCGAAGCCCAGGTTGCACTGGCAGGTGCCTGTGTCGATGCACTGGTCACGTCGCACTCGGGGAGCTCCGGGACCCAGCCTGGGGAAAGGGACTGGTTTTGATTGGGGCATAGGATGGTGATTGGGAAGAGGTGTGAAATGCTGCAGATTTTGCAGGGGAAGGCGGGATTAAGGTGGAATTTTGCTCAAAAGCTGGCAGCCGTGACTGATTTGCAGTGAATTCGGCTGCCCCTTTGGAATTGAAAAGTGTCAATGACAGCTTCATGACTGGCTTACAATTATCTCTTTTTCAATTCTTTGCTTTAATTCTGGGATCTGTAAGCGGATCGCTAAACCGATAAATTTCCGCCCAAAATGAAACAGAGTCAGGCAAACTTCCTTCAGCAGCCTCGACCAATCATTCTCCCCATCCCGACAAAGCCAGCGCCAACCTCTAGAGCAGACACGGCTGGTTGAAGTCGGGGGATTCGTCGCTGAATCCGTCCCTGCATTCATTAAATTAAATTTCTATCTGAATTGCAATCTGTAATTGTCCCATCTGCATAGGAAGCCCTCGGGGCTATCGATGCAGTCCGTGGCGGGGCTGCAGTTGTGCGAGCCCAGTCGCACTCGTTCACCATGCCTTCTCATTCCATGCCTCCTTCCATGCCTTTCCACTTCTTGCCGATTGAGCACAGGCATCTTTCATTGTAGCATAGGGAAATGGAGAAATTCATTTTAGGCTAATAGGTAGTAGGAACTAGAAGAAAAAGAACGGACAGGGCTGGCAAATATGTCCAAAGTGGTACAACATGAGATGTTGCTGAATTATGGACCATCAAAAAGATCTCGTTGCTGGATCATGGACCACCAAAAAAGATGTAACGCAATCGTAAATTTAAATTGAGAAACCAATTTTTGAACACGCCCATTTCATTGGTCCCTCTAAAAACCACAGCTCATTCACAAACCTATGCTGAGCCCTGGTCGTCTGCCTCTTCTCTTCTTCTTTCCATCTTTTATTTCCAGCCTCTGCTCTTTACCCCAAAGGAAAACGAAAACAACTAAAATTCAACAATATTTTTGTTGTTTATTGCCTCGGTTTTTTGAGCTGGAGGAATCGAAGGCCATTTTCGGAGCTTGGCTTTCTGCGGCAGTACTTTTTAGAATAGCGAATTTTCTTTGCCATGTTTTGGGTTGGCAATTGGAGGTTGAGAGTTCCGTGCTGCAGGAAAATGGCGTGAAGAGAGGCTTCAGAGGGATCGGTGGCAGAGAATTCACAAACGGTGCATCGCCATTTTGGCGAGCTTGCAAGGCATCCCAAATGAATTCGGGTCAAATGCAGTGGCAGATTTGAGGCTAAAATTTTGATGACGCATTCGGGGCAGCTCATTTTTTTCGTTTGATTTGGCACTGAGGAATCATCAAAAAGCGCAAAAACTTGTGTATATTACGATAAGTATTTAAACCAAGCTTACTTGTTTAGCTAGCGTTACTCAGCTAAAATTGTTCAGTTTTGCACAGGATTCTTCTATTGAAAGCCATTTTTCAAGTTTTTATTTATATTTTACAAAAAGCCCATGAATCCCTTCCACATCATATTGTCCAATTCAAAACATTCAAGAAAACCAGCGCGTACTGTTTCTTCATTTTCTTGTCGGTTTGAAATCAGTATCTCTGCTCCGCTAAAATAGATTACATTAATGGAATAGAAAAATTGAAGGAATTTCTACCTGCATTTCTGGCTTCTTTTCAGGTGCCCTCGAACATGTGATTTTCTCGTACCTTGCTGTCCACAATATGCGCACTGGAAGGGTCGAAGCTTGTAGCAGGAAATAATGTGACATTCCATCGTCTGAACCCTGTTGAACTAGAGATGTGTTAGATGACACACCAGAAAACAAATTTTCCAACAGTGAAAACTTATTATAGACGAAAAGTTGTTTTCCACAGCGAAGGCATGAAGCTGTGCTCCCCATTTTGCAATCAGCAGCTTCCGAGAATTCACGTAGTTCGATTTTTCTTGGACTTTAAATTTCTAAGACTTTATTGTTACTCTGAAGTGATCTTGCTGGCTTATCAATGATGTCAGCCAGTGCCTTGACGAGTTGAATGGGAAATTTCAATGTGGGAGCTCCATGCTGGAGAACGATGGAATGAAGAGAAGCTTCAGCTGCCTCAGTTGCAGAGAATTCGCAGGCGTTGCAATGCCATCGAGGGGAACTTCCTAGTCGGCCAAAATGAACTTGAGTGAAATGAAGTGGCAGATTTGAAGCAGATATATCGACGACGCATTCTGAACATTTCATTTTAGGATTTTGTGAATTGCAATTGAGTTTTACCCGAAATGAAGAGCTGTGTGTATCTTGAGATTGAGATACATTTATATCTGGTACCATCGGCAAGCCAAATATGGTTCTCTTTTCTCCATAAGTTGAAATTGCCTCGAGCTAAAAGTCAAAGAAATACAATTACTACTAGTGGAATTACTACTTTGGCGCGCAGTTCAGTGCAGACATGCCCAAACATGGTCCGACCCTGCGAACGTGAACGGGACCCTTGTTCGCAAGCCCGTTCGCAAACCCGAACCTGCCAAAGTGCCCAAACAGGGCTAGTTTGAACATAATGGGGTCAAACGGGGTTAAACGGGGGTTTTTTTGCAAACATGCCCCAATTATGCTCATTTTTGCAAAAAAAATGTCTGGAAGTGTCCTGTTTTGAACAGGCGCATTGTGGGGCATCTCCAGGGCATGCACTACTATGGTAGATGAGGCAATGCCTGGGCTGGAGGGGAGGCTGCAAAATCATTTGTGCTCTAAGTCGCCTTCAGCCCTCCGCCTCCACCCTCAGAGAAGCCCTCGCCCTCAGCCTACTTCAACCCCAGTCCAAGGACCAAGGAGAGCCAGGATGCCGATGCCAGCGGGTCACACGACGGAGATGCGGCTGGGTCTCCAGAAGATCCAGGGCAAACTGATCATGGAAGCCCTGGAGATGGAGGAGGGAGTAGCCCACGAGTGCCTGGAGGTCCTCGAGAACCTCCTCCACATGCTGCGCGAGAAGGAAGACGAGCACTGACGCATCGAGGACAAGGACAAGCCCTTCTCTCTCCTCCAGCACATGCCGCCCACCGGCACACCCCCCATCACCAAGAAGAGCAAGTTCGCCACGGAGGAAGACAAGGCCAGCCCCAGCATCGACCAGGCCAACAAGGACGCCGGCAAGTCCAAGGAGAACTTGCCCCCGCCACCCCTCCACCACCAGCACAAACTGGGTCTTTCCTCTTATCCCTTCCCTCCTGTTTTGCTACCTGTGTCTGCAAATGTATTGACAGGCTACACACGGAAGACGATCACCCCCACACGGAAGACAGTGGCTCAGCGCAAGCTCAACCTCTCCTTCCGCTCCCCCATGCCGACGCCCAAGAAGGCCAATGACCCTGCCTACAAGCGCTCTCCCCTCTTCAAGGCCTGGCCCCGCAACGTTGACTGCACCGTGGAGCCCAGCAAGCGCACGGAGGAGAAGAACAAGGACGACGTGATGGAGGACGAGGAGAACAGCAGCAGCACAAGGACCACCACAGCTCCAACCTCCCAGGAATGTCGCCATCCGCCCCCCCCCCCGCCCTCCCCGGACTACTAGGTCTCTCCCGCTTTCCTCATCCGAGTCCCTCTCCTGTCTCCTCACCCCCACTACCCAGGCTTTCTCTTTCCTCTTGCCTAGTCACCTGCTTCATCGCCCCTTGCCCGTTGCCCCTCATTTGAAAGCTTTTTGAGTCTGGCCCTCTCTTCTACCCTCGTTTGGAGTCTTTCCAGTGGCCAACCTTTTCTATTTCACCTTCTTTTCTGTTCTGTCGTGCATTGAATGCATTTTCGTGTTGCCTTTGTTGGTACTTTTCAAAGCTTCCAAAGTCTCTCTCTAAAGTGGGTCCAACATGGCAATGCAGTGGAACTAGACAAGAAAGACAATGCATCACAGCAATAGGGCTGATAAAGCTGATTTGAGTAGATCAAAAAATTGGGAGATGAATCAAGGCTAATCGAGGCACTGCTGAGGTTTACATAGAATATTGCGAATGTGGTCTTTGCACACCTCAAAACCCTCAGCATTCTCAATCCAAAGACACAAAAAGGAAGTGTTGTCATTGAGGAGGGTTTCGCGATAGATGAGCTCAGCTTGCCCACGCATACGCTTGCCACTCACGCACAGGCCAGCCTTGCTGAACAGCCGCTCCGCTGCACTGGCTGCAGTCAATAGAGACGGTTTTGCTGGTTCATTCACTGGGAGAAGGAAGGAACTTGGAGTTGAGCGGGTCGTAGTACTTCTCGAATCGACGATCCAAGGCCTTGAGAAGCTCGTTCGCAAGCTTCTTGCCAACTTCTCCTGCGACACCCACCTCGCCCGTCTTCCTCTTGGTGGCTATGATGGCCAGAAGCTTGTTGCAGATGTCCTTGTAGGACGGGAGGAGCACTGCAGCAAACAGTTGTCTTGCAAACAGGGAGGGTGGGTGAAGGAAAGGTGATAACGGGCTAGGGTGGGCTTGGTGGGGCACTCGTGCAACTTGGTATGGGCCCAAAATATGGTGAGGGTGCGGATGATCTCCTCAATGCTGGTCCAGTCGTGGTCGTTGAGGCGTCGGGCGCTGAGGTGTGCTGGGATGCCAAAGAAAAAAATGGTGCATTAAATGGGGAATACACAAAAACACCTGGCGTTGAATAGCTCTGCAAGACTCATGTCTCATGTTTGTGAACATGTGTCCTACTGGGTTGTCCCATACCAGGGGTGTTGCGAAGGCCATCGTATAGGGCCAGTTGTAGAGTGTGGCATGTACAGAAGAGGTAGTTGTAGTTCACATCCTCCAAGTGTACCACATTCCCACTCATCAACTCAGCCACCTCCACAGTCTCCATGTCCACCAAGAGCACAGCCTACACACTCACTTCACTCACACTCCACTCTCAGACACTCACTTGAGGAAGCCTACCTTGAACGCCTCCAGTCCTGCCTCGACTTCCTCGTCGTTCAGGGTCTCTGGGGTGGTCTGGGCCTCCTCCTCTTCATCCGCAGGTTCGTCGTCCTGGTCCAGCTCCGCAGTGACCGATGCCTCGTTGCTGATCTCCCATTCATGGATCCAGCTAGGCAGCTCTTGCACCGCATTCTGCAGTCCAAGTCCAAGTCCAAGAGGGAAAAGAACCGCCATGTTTGCTGCGTTGTCGACGCAGATGACGCCAATCTTGTGGGCTGGCAGTTTGAGCTGTTTGACGATGAAATGGATGAATGTGGCCATGATGTTCTCTGCCGTCACTGCACCTTCCAGAGGGATCACCCCACACGTTTGGGTCTCCACCTCCCCGGTGATGCCATTTGCAAATGATGCAGCGATACCCATGAAGACCTGATTTGTCCTCCAACATGCTGGCATCAAACACAGCAAGCAACGATGATAGAAAAGGAGGGAGATTGACCACTGGTTGCACCATTCGTCGATTTGGAAGTGGACGGCGTCCACGTTCTCCAGCAGGCTGTTCCTTGCCAGCTCCACTGCCTTCAGAGCTTTGTTGGACCAGCGCATGACGGATGAGCGGCTGGGGCAAGTGTAGGCGGGGTCCACGATCTGCAAAATTGCTCAGATCCATTCCAGTCCATTATTAGGCGTTCTTCTCCCAACCTTCATGTAGTATAGGAAGTGCTTGTTCTCCACGAATTTGTAGCTGAGATGAGGGATGGCGGAGGTGAGTCCGACAAGTGCACAATCAATCTTCCTCTTCCGCGGGTGCTTCTGGGAGTACTTGTCGCCCTCCTTCAGCCCACTAGCAGGCCCAGCAAGCCACTTGGTCATCGCTCCACCACCATCCATCTTGAACTTCTGGCCCTTCTCTTCAACGATTGCTCCCCCATTTGGTCCCATCATCAAGAAAGTTCAGAAGGGATTGAACTTTTCAGGTTGGTGTTCTTGCTCTCCTCCTCCAGCGCTTTGCGGACAGTAGGATCGATGTTGCCTAGATGGACGTTGAGGACGTGGAGGTGAGCATTGGTGGCATGTGGCCTGTTCTTGACCCAGACGTGCTTGCAGGTGCAGCCATGCTTCTTGATTCCGCACATCATCCCTATGCTGTCCTTCTTTGTGTAGAATTCAAGGCTCCAGATCTGTAAAAAACAATGCCTTCCCCATTTGGCCATGAGCGGCAGCAAGTTTCAAACTGCAACCTTAGACACCTCCTTCTTAGCATCCTTGCAATTTCTGGGCGTGTTGATGGCCTCTCGCATGAGGTAGTTGTAGATCTTGCAGGGGTCACGCTCGTTCTCAGGTTCGCTGGCCCCAGCATCCTCAGCCTCATTCTCCATCACCATGTCCTCGTTCTCCTGGTTCTCGTCCGCGAGGCTGGAGACTTGTGACAACGCGCTGAGACCACCACTGCGCTGGGAAGGAGGAGTCATTGTGGCGTCGAATAGGCTGCCAGAGGACTGGTTGAAGGAGGAGGAGTCATCAGAGTCATAGTCGACAACTCGCTGGCTCGACTGGCTGGGTTGATCTTCTCGCAGATGCCGCTGGCTCTCCGTGGCACTGCTCTGAGCCCGTCTAGGCATAGGCGGTGGTGGCTGTCGAGGAGGAGGCCCAGGAGTGGCCTGAGATGATCAAAGCGGAGGACGAGACGACTCCTTCTTCGAGGTCTTCACTTGCCCCGCCCCTGACTGCGACTGCCCTCCCTCTTGCTGGGACATTTTTAGAATTCAGCTGAAAAATGGATCAGAAACAAGGTCCAATTAGGGCCAGCAATGCGCCTATGCACACCCAGGCATAGGACACACAGCAGAGTGTACATAGAGACGCGCCTACAGTAATTCCCTGCCTTACCCTGACTCGCAGAAAAAAAAGAGTAAGTTCAAACCTAACATGGTCAAACCTGCCCTTGTTTGGCAGGTTCGCAGGCCCGTTCGCATACACCCCCGTTCGCAGGTTCACAGCCAAAATTTGCGAATGCGAACGCGAATGGGACCCCCCATTTGCAGGCCGGTTTGCAACATGAACATGTCTGGTTCAGTGTCTCTTTCCATGCATGCCCAAAAACAAAATGCAGATGACGCAGCAGATTTCACTAGTAGTAATTGTATTTCTTTGACTTTTAACTGGAGGCAATTTCAACTTATGGAGAAAAGAGAACCATTTTTGGCTTGCCGATGGTACCAGATATTTCTTCCACTTTTTATGTATAAGAAGGCAAAAAAAAGTTACATTGAGGAGTGTTTGAAACCCAGCCCTCATATGTTTAGCTCAATCGAACAAACCACTTGACTACACACCCGATTGTTATTGAAATCTAAATGGGCATTTTAATTATGCAGTCAATTATCCCTTTGCCTGGCGACTGAACTCTTTACTATTGAATGATTGAACACCTACTATCGTCCATTGAATAGATGCGGAGAAGGAGCAGGAGAAGGAGGAGGAGTTCGGACAAATGGTTTTGAGTGATTTTCTCCAGCATTCTGATACTTTTGGCGATATCTCGCGAGTTTTGCTTAATTTGATGCTGCTCTTTCCAATACAGAAAGAATCAGACAGCTTCCTGTAAGGAGCTAGAGCCTTATCAAAATTGAGATCTCGCAATAACCCCCAAAACGTACACCTGGGTCGAAAAGAGGGGCTTGGCGCTGACATCCGCTAACGCTCCGTTCGCGCCTATAAAATCCATCAATGTACTCTTTAAATTGTTAAGGCATTTAGGGGGCTTGATCTTCATTTTTACGATCACAGTGGCCCCGCTTTGAACTGTGAAATTGCTTTGAGGCCAGCCGAATTGCCGCTAGCTCCCCCTTCTCAATAGTAGAGTCAAGATTGGGCGCTCAAAGCCAAGCAGATTTATGTCCGCGGCTCGATTAGCATCTCCATCGGTTAGAATCCCAACGTGGTCTACATCGCTGCCTCTAAATATCTTTTGATAAATATTAGTCGTTTTGATGCCATTTTTACCTTAATTTCAGTTTCTTGTTTTCGATTTATGGGATAACAAAGTAGATGGTGAATACTTTCACACTTTAGAGAATAAAAGCGAAAAGCTTGTAAAGCCGTAGTTCCGTTTGCCAATGCTGCTTTTTGCTGCTTACAGTGAGTTTGAAAAACAGTTGGACATATATTTTTATGCTCTGCAGAAATCTTTCTCGGGCGAAAAATCTTAATCTTTATAATTTTATTTTGGTCATAATAATACATTTTTAAAAAAAGTTCATAATAATGGTCTTATCTTCGTCATTTGCTCGTCATAATTTTATCATGGTCTGAAGTCTCCAGCAGATTACATTTCACAGGATTCATGTGGACATTTTTTGAAGCACAACAACAGCATGAACGTAATCATTCCAGCCTATCTTCTTCACTTTGTCCACAAGCGAAGAAAAACTGGTGCTCTCCTTTTCCTGCTTGAAGTAAATGCCAAGCACGCGAAATCCTGCGCTCATCAGCGCCAACCGCCCAGGCCCATAAATTCTGCAACCATGCAGACGTGAAGATAACTTGCAACCTGACTTGGCTCATGACCAGAATAATTTCAAAGAGCCCCCCCCCTTCGATTCGCTTTTATATTTCTAGATTTTGCCTTTGTATTTTAAGACAGCCTTTTTGAGAGGTGTGAGAATTTTTGGGCGGCTGAGCACAAAAATTTTTGACCCCCCATTTTTATGACTGGATCTGAAAGAGGGGTTAATTTTATACTATGTCCTAGAATGGGAGCGTTCAAAATGCCTCCGTTGGCTCACAATCGCTAATTGATTGAAGGTAGGTCGGCGCAGTAGGCCAAATTTGTGATTTTCAGACCCGCGACACAAAAATGGAACTAGCAAGCTCAATACTCAATGAAATCCGTAAATTCCAACTGTATGGCAACCTTATAGATCTAAGGTGTTTAGTGACACCTTTAAACCACAGATTTTTCTAAAATTTTTTAATGCAAAATCTGACCCAAAATGAAAATCACGAAATATCAAATTTTCATTTTTTTCAAAATTGCTGATTTTCTGTGCCGTAACTACCTAGGCCAGCCTCAAAACTAGCATTTTCGTACTCTCCGTGAAATTTTGGTCTAGAAAATGCCTCATTTTCTCCAAAAAACTGCTGGCCTATTATGACTTTGCTCCGATTTATGTGCCCTCCTCTAAATATGCCCCATGTTATAGCATAGGGCACTTAGGGTAAGACAAAATTTTAGCACTAAAAAACTTCCTGCTCATCGGGAAACCAATATTGCTCAATTTCCTCTTATGAGATAACTACCTTAAGCCTTACGCAGGTACTAAGCAAGAAAAATTGCTGGGTTTCAGTTTAAATTTATGAAAAATTATCCAAAGCATGAGGGCAGGTCAAGAATTAGCCCTATGCTATAACATAGGGCAAAATTGACGAAAAAATTTTGGGTCTTGAATTTTGATTCCAATGGCCTAAATCGATCCTCTAGCCTCAAATACGCCCAAAAATATCATTTTTGTGCTTAAATTTTAAGAATTTGGAAATTTGACTTTTTCAAGATTTTTGGTCAAATTTGTCCCAAGCTAAGGAAAAACTCAAAATTATGTGATTTTGAAATAATCTAAATTTAAGCACAAAAATGATATTTTTGGGCGTATTTGAGGCTAGAGGATCGATTTAGGCCATTGGAATCAAAATTCAAGACCCAAAATTTTTTCGTCAATTTTGCCCTATGTTATAGCATAGGGCTAATTCTTGACCTGCCCTCATGCTTTGGATAATTTTTCATAAATTTAAACTGAAACCCAGCAATTTTTCTTGCTTAGTACCTGCGTAAGGCTTAAGGTAGTTATCTCATAAGAGGAAATTGAGCAATATTGGTTTCCCGATGAGCAGGAAGTTTTTTAGTGCTAAAATTTTGTCTTACCCTAAGTGCCCTATGCTATAACATGGGGCATATTTAGAGGAGGGCACATAAATCGGAGCAAAGTCATAATAGGCCAGCAGTTTTTTGGAGAACATGAGGCATTTTCTAGACCAAAATTTCACGGAGAGTACGAAAATGCTAGTTTTGAGGCTGGCCTAGGTAGTTACGGCACAGAAAATCAGCAATTTTGAAAAAAATGAAAATTTGATATTTCGTGATGTTCATGTTGGATCAGATTTTGCATTAAAAAAAATTAGAAAAATCTGTGGTTTAAAGGTGTCACTAAACACCTTAGATCTATAAAATTGCCATACAGTTGGAATTTACGGATTTCATTGAGTATTGAGCTTGCTAGTTCCATTTTTGTGTCGCGGGTCTGAAAATCACAAATTTGACCTACTGCGCAGACCTACCTTCAATCAATTAGCGATTGTGAGCTAACGGAGGCATTTTGAGCGCTCCCATTCTAGGACATAGTATAAAATTAACCTCTTTTTCAGATCCAGTCATAAAAATGGGGGGTCAAAAATTTTTGTGTTACGATTCTCAAACCTATCAAAAAGGCTGTCTTAATGTAAACGGGTGTCAGAGGTTGAAACATAATTTTGTGTTCTCCCGGTTCACATGACTGGATCTGACATTTTTTTGCAACACACTAAAGCTTGAGCTTTCAAAGTATACTCCCGCAAACCTACTGCTAATCCAAAACATGATGCAAATGTATTGGCCAGTCCATTGAATCCCATTCAATTGAAAAAATGTCAGCAAATCGGTCACCTATGCATATTGAACACGGTGACGTCCTTCGGCCCAAACTGGAGTCCCAGATAGAAGATGCCGCCGGGGCGCAGCAGGCACCAGCACTTGTGTCCCTCTCTGCACACAGCTCATCCTCCTCAATCCACTCAGAAAAGGCAGCGCACCGAATGTCTCCCCAGGCATCCAGCTGGTCCCCGAATCGGCCCAATCCCGCGTGCTCCAGGCTGGAGAAGCTGGCCACAAAGTCCAGGCCCGCGTAGTCCTGCCAGCGTTTCGCGATCTCCAGTGGATGCCGAGCTCTGCAACATTTTCGGCTGACACCTAGTTTCCCCCCATGAGAGTCCCCCCAAGACACAATTTCACCTAGTTTCATCAAAGCCGTATCAACTAGGGGACGAGTTAGCGCAGGGTGTGTGTGGTAGGTAAAATCATGGGGGGGGGACATTCATAGGAAGGTCCCCCGCTTGTTTGGCCGGTACCCCTCCATGGGGGAGGGGGAATCCCATGGGGGAAACTAGGTGTCAGCCACATTTTCTTGGTCACTACTTTATTACCACTGAGCAAGTTGGGAAATTGTTGTTTTGAACATCGGTTGCTCAATTATGGTTCGCATTCATTTGCACTCCCTTTTAAAAGTTAACTAGTTTCAAAACATAAATAATTTCGTATTTCTTCGCCCGGCAGCTAATGATGAAACCCGTTTCCTGTATTTTTATAAAATGCATCAAATCTTTTTTGCTGAAAATTCCCAAATGATAGGTAAAACTGCAAGTAGTCGGCGGTGACGCGTATGGGCTGGTACTCGGCCACGGTGACGTTGCGAGCGCCGAAATGCACCGCTACTGTCTCCAGCCATAGATTGATGGAGCCGATCGTCAGGCCGCGCAGTCCTGGTCGCACCGCCGCCATCGCATGGTAGGCTGCTTCTCAACTCCCCACTTCCCACGTCAACACAACCTCCAACAGCCCGTCTCTGGCCCCAACCGCTTTCCAGTCCGTACCAGTTGGTGTGCGTAGGGCTCAGGTCCCCGGCCTCCAGTTTCCGAAGCTGATCTCGCAGCGTCCTCTTTAATAAAAACTTACAATTGTGGGATTGGGTGATTTCAGGGACAAGCAACGTTGCTGAACTGCAGTACGTTGTTGGCGTTGAGATTGTTGGCATCATTTCCATTGTATCTGTAGAGGATCTGCGCAAAGCCTCTCATCTCAAAGCTGAAACCGTATTGGGTGCATGGTGGGGCACAAATTTAGCTGAGCTGAAGGTGTAACTCAAACAGTGAACTTTTAGGCGGCTGCTTTGGAGCAGAGTTATTGGGTGGAGCCGAATTGTCAAGTATCCAATCTGCGAAAAGTGTATCACAAGACTTTCGAGGCAACTGAAGAGGCTTTATGTCGTCTTAAATTAATGACATTTGAAAATGAAATGAAAATGGAAATAAGTGCTCAACCAGTTTTCGCTTTGGTGTCTAATCGATACCCCAGAGGGCAATAAAGATGCAAAAATATATATTCGTCAGAATTGCAGATCGATTCATTCTTCTTTGCATACACGCGGAGTGCATAAAAAGCGAAAAAGAGAGCTAAGAAAATCTGCCAAAACAAGTTTTTATTAATTTTAGGCATCAAAATTTCATGAAAGAATTAAACTCAATATAACCTTAAATAAACATCGCAATATTTTTCTGCCGCAAACTACCGCCATTGGTTCATAGGCGTCAAAATTATCTCGCTTTAATCCATCATGCACAGAACCTTTGGATTTAGAATGAGTAAGAAAGTAGTGTATTTGAAAAGGGCGGCCTTAGCATTACAGTGCCATAATTAAAGCTCTTGGTGTTTTGGAAATGCTTCTTTTCCAACTGCCCCCCCCCCCCCCCCCCCAAATGAAATATTTTCCAATTGTCCCCCCCCCCCAAATGAAATATTTTCCAATTGTTTCCCCCAAATGAAATCTTTTCCAATTGTCTCCCCCAATTGCCGATTTACCGAGTTGAGCACCTTGATTAAGGTTAGGTGCGCCTTGAACAGGGGTAGGGGGTGTGGGGGGCAAAGATTTGGGGGGGGGGGTGACAAACCCATGCGGGGGGCAGGCTCGTTGGGGGGACCCCCCTCCCCCTGTGGGGGGGGGGGGGCAAATGCCGTGGGGGGATTATGGGAGTCAGCCTGTTCAATTTATACCGAACTTAAACTATTTTAGAAACGTTAAACGCGAAATACAAAGTCGATGATGCAATGCTTGGATTGATTGGTTGGGTCATGATGACAATTACATGGCCCAAATTCAAGGCCTACCTTGTGCGAAGCGCCAATATCAACGACATTTTTAAGGGCTTTTGAGCTTTTCAGCTTGTTTTAGAAGCTCAGAATTGGTAAGTAACTACATCTACCGGAAGGTAGGAAGTCTTCGTAGTTGTCATTTTTTAATAACTCAGCCCCACATTAGCCATAGAATGCAGCACACAATTGTCTGAAGGTAAACAAAATTTAGCACTACTTACCTTAATATTGAATTAACATTCTGACCAATTTCGGCGTTTCTAGGTCAATGTGAAGCTGAGTTATAAAAAAATGCCAACTACGAGCACTTCCCAGGACCCAGGACAAATTTGATGATGAGCTGCTTGTACTCCATGACCGGGTAGAAGAAGCCCATTTAGACCAGTTGGAAGCATCAGGACACTAAATTCGTAATTTACATCCAAAATTACTCATATGTTGCAGTTTTTGAAGCCAAAAACCTTTAAAACGCCCCAAGACAAAGTTGACGATGAGCTTGCCTGTAAATCTTACACCGTGGCCTGGTAGAGGCATATGAAGACCAGTTTTTCAACAATAGTTGTTTGAGGTCAAATCATATCTATTTTTTGAGCCCCCAAATTCATATATCTGGCAGTACAGAATCATATATTTATTTTAAGTCTTCTTCAATTTCAAATCCAACCCAGAGCTCATGAAAGGTTAAAAGTAGTTTCTCAATTTCGCAATAGTTTAGTTTATTTTGATCAAGTTTTTGAAGGGAATTCCGAATCTGTCTTTGTTTTAACCGCAAATGCGCGCTATCTAGAGCAATTCAAAATTTTCGATTTAGTTTATAAGGGCCTTTACATTTAATCAACTTTTAACCTTGGCTTAAATAGGCCAAACCTCATTTATGGAGGCATTTATGGACCCTCGTATGATAGTGACATTAAGTTTGGAGCTCAAGACCCTACCAATCCACATGCGAAGCAGAACGTACTGACAGCAGATGGCAAATGGATAATGGCCATAACTTAGCCATAACTTACCCACTTCTTAACCACTTTTTGACATACTTTTTATGCTGAAAGCCCTGTTTCTGGTGCTTCCAATGAGCCTATATACAGCTTTGCATAGTGCTCATAAAATTAATGGCATCCATTCTTATTTTCAAAATCCGTAATGGGTTTTGTCATAGACGAAGAAGGGTCCGTGCTTCCGTTCAGCTTGCAAGATACCAATTTTAGGCTGACCCTTGGAGCCCCCCCCAAAGGTTTCACCCCCCCCCCCCAAAGTTTCCCCCCCCCCCCCATGACTTTCACACCCCCCCAAAGGGGACTATATTGAAAAAATTTTTAATAGCTTAAAATACTGTTCTGTACATATCTCGAAATTTAAACTCACGGAATTTTCATTTAGATGATTAAATACCTACTTTTTTTGAAACATAGTTAGTCTATACCGAGTTCGTCATGCTACTAGTTAGTCTATACCGTAATATAGGGCGTAGCCACCTGACTTTTTTAAAGGCTCGCGAGGGACATAGTTAGTCATTAAACATAGTAAGTCCTTACCCAGTTCATTAATGTTTAAAAGTGCTCAACTCGGTAAGGACTTAATATGTTTAAGGACTAACTATGTCCCTCGCGAGCCTTTAAAAAAGTCAGGTGGCTACGCCCTATATTGCGGTATAGACTAACTAGTAGCATGACTAACACGGTATACACTAACTCGGTATAGACTAACTAAAAAAGTAGGTATTTAGTTGTTTAGAAAAAAATTCCTTGAGTTTAAATTTCGAGATATGTACAGAGAAACATTTTAAGCTAATAAAATTTTTTCCAATATATACCCTTTGGGGGGGGGGTGAAACCTTTGGCGGGGGGGGGGGGTGAAACTCATGGGGGGGGGTGAAAGTCATGGGGGGGGGGTGAAACCCCATGGGGGGGTGAAACCTTTGGGGGGGGCTCCAAGGGTCAGCCCAATTTTATATCTCAGACACACCACAGCCAAGAACAAATTGTCCACTTATATATTTCCCTATATTTTCCCCTGTCCACCACCCAATTTCGACTACTGGCTCTTGTGCTTGGCTAAAATAGGGCCGTGTTTCCGCTCTGCTCGCACTGCCCCAATTGAGCGACCTGGACATCATATTCTAATCTAACTTTATGATTAGACTAATTAATGCGTCTGGCTATTGGTGCATTAATCATTTCACTGAATCAATCATAAAGAGTAGAAAACGGCAGACATGCAAAAAAAATTTTTATGAAGTTAATAAAATGACTGGAAATGTTTTTCTTACTTTGAATTATTTTTACTTTGTGTTATTTTAATGAATAAGAATATTTTGATTCTTTTAAGCGATTTTTAACTAATTTACGAGCACAATGGGTGATGAATGACATAGCACATTGGATCTGCTCTATGCGATTTGAGTCAGGGCGGGAAAGGGTGTTCCATGCAAGTGCTGCGTATTCGAGGACTGGGCGAACATAGCTGCAGTAAACCTGAGTCAGAATAGAAGGGGAAGCAGATGAGAAGCATTTTTTGAGAAGGTAACAGAGCGAGCTTGCCTTGCTGGTAATTAAAGTGACATGTGCTGAGAAAGACAATGAAGAGGAAACAAGGATGCCAAGGTCGCGGATAACCTGATGGTCTGCAACAGGCAAAGCATGGCTGTCGAGAGTATATGAAGCATTTAGATTGGGGTTTAAGGGCAGGGCGGCACATTTGCTGGGTGATATCTGTACAAGGGGGCACTCCTTATCCGTACACCTGAATTTGAAAATTTATTTCTCCAGCCCTGTAAAAGCTATAGGGCTGAAATTTTAACACAAAGTACCCCCAACTTTGAATAGTTGGTGTGTAAATTTGGAGACTTTTTTATTGAGCAGAACTTGAGAAATACTCATTTTTCACTCAAAAATCAAGATGGCTACTCGCGAACAAAAATTTTGGACCAAGTTTGCAGCATCATTTCTCAGGCCCACTCAAAGCTTTTGAGCTGAAAATTTAACACAGATTAGGTCTAGGGTTCTTGGCTAGCTGCTTGGGTCTGGGTGTTTTTAGATGGACCAATATCAATGATGTGAATCTTGAAATTTTTGCTCAAAATAAATGTCAACGGAGTCAGAATAAATCACGATTGTGATACATCTTGTCTAGATCTTTTTGATGATTGAATATTCATAACCTTCGCATGCTGTAGTATTTTAGTCTTGTCTAGATCTTGGCCATCTGGAAAACATATTTACTTGCCAGCACATGAACAAGACTAACAGGTAGCCACATGAACAAGGCTTCGAACAATGCTGAGACCTTTCGTAATTTCAAGAATTTAGCCATCTGGTGCTGGAATTTGGCTTTGATTGATGTATTATTATATAGTGGATTAAACTAACCCAAAAAGTATCTCTTATCTTTGTTTCATCTGCGATTGAAGTAGGGGAAATTTTTTTCTCATTCAACTGACAATTACTTGCTACTGAAGTGGATGAAATTTTTTCATGCAGAAAAATAAGTTTTGTACTTTATTGTGAATTTTGTGTACAGTAAAAATTATCGTCAATCCAATGAAATAAATGGATGAATTAATGAGAAGAGAGCACCTGACCAAAAGACTGGTTTAAATGTGGAAACATTTTAACAAAATCGTCAATGCAAAGTAATTTTTATTTGACTCCACTACCTTTTTCCATTGCAATTAATTACATTTAATAATGAAAGAAATGCCTTATCCTAATTCAAAAATATGTATAATATTTTTAAAAACGGACCTTTATATGTTAACTGACGGGTTTACTAATCTGTGCTAAATTTTGAACCCAACTACACTTCAACCAAAACAATTGCCAGAAAGGTAGGGTGCTCTCTTATCATTAATTCATCCATTTATTTCATTGGACTGACGATAATTTTTACTGTACACAAAATTCACAATAAAGTAAAAAACTTATTTTTATGCATGAAAAAATTTCATCCACTTCAGTAGCAAGTATTTGTCAGTTGAATGAGAAAAAAATTTCCCCTACTTCAATCGCAGATGAAACAAAGATAAGAGATACTTTTTGGGTTAGTTTAACCCACTATATAATAATTTCATCCACTTCATACAGGGGCACGGCCCCTATGCATGCAGTTGAAAATGACGTTGTTGACGAGCTGCTTGTTCACCCCGGCCTGGTGGAAGCCCATGAGAATCAGCTAGAAGCAAATGGGCACCTGTACCATAATCTACATCCCAAATTACCTATATGGTGCTTTGTTTAAGCCAAAAAACACTTTACAATGCCTCAGGATGAAGTTGATGATGACCTGCTTGTTCACCATGGCCTGGTGTAGGCCCATGATGACCAAGTGAAAGCAAACGGTCACCATCATCGTAATCTACATCCAAAATTACCTATATGATGCTATTTGTAGACCCAAAAACCATTTAAAATGCCTCGAGATGAAGTTGATGATGACCTGCTTGTTCACCACGGCCTGGTGCAAGCCCATGGAGACCAGGTGGAAGAAACCGGGTGCCAAAATCGGAATATACGTCCAAAATTACCTATATGATGCCTTTTTAAGGTTAAAAAACCCTATAAAATGCCTCAAGATGAACTTGATGATGACCTGCTTGTTCACCACGGCCTGGTGCGCCCCATGGAGACCAAGTGGAAGCAAACGGGTGCCAGAATCGTAATCTACGTCCAAAAATACCTATATGATACCTATATGGTGCTGTTTTATGGTCAACTACACTAGAAAAACATCAGAAAATACATCAGAAACATCAGAAAAAACATGGGAATACTGGATGTTTACCCAAAAAGTTGATGTTTCGACCTAAAACACGAGGAAAATGCAAAAACGAGAGGTGCCATGACATGGACGGACGGACGGATGGACGGATGGTCGGTGTGCGCCCGGACACCGGACATCTTTTTTGAAATGATTTTTTTAAAATAACTTTTGCCAGAATGCCTCTAGAAAATTTTTCAAAAAAAAGACCCCCCACAATTCAACTATGGTGCGTCGATTCCGCCTATTTGCAGCTCAATCCGACGTCTGTGTGACGAGCTACAGCCTGCCAAACTTTGGGAAAGCTGCAATTGGTTGTGTTGCTCGATAAGAGGGGCTGGGCGCTACCGCTCCGCTAGCGCTCCACTCGCGCCAGCCCAATACATATGTCTTAGGGTTCAACCAAGAATTTCTTCAATCAATTCGATTTTATGCAAGCCATAACCATTCGTAACAAGGGCGCTGTTGCTCTATAAGACTCCATAAAGTTCATAAACCTTTTGCATGCAAGCTAACCTGCGCATCAGTTTAGATAAAACTGCGCTGTTTGGCTTTTGTGAAACATAAGAGAAATGGGTAGAGCACAAAATCGAACCTAATCACTCTTAAAAACGTGAATTGATTGAGAAATTTCTCCATTAAACCTACAGAAAAAATAACATCATTAGAAAGCTGAAACAATTTGCTACAACACGTAATTCTTCGATTTTTGAATTTTGCTTTTGTTATAAAATGCGAACACTTCTAATTTGGAGATGTCTTAAATTTTACCATTTTTTGCTGGTTTTTTACATATCTTTATAATTATAAGACCAAAATCAAAATTTCATGATTTTCCTCCTCGAGATCTCCTTACAAGCTTTCGATTGGTGTATATATGTCTTTAGTTTCATCCAATATCCAAGGCGCTGAATCTCGGGACATGCGACCACCCAAAAACTCGATCACTCATTCATAACTAGAGTGCTGTCGCGCCCTAGGACTGAATTTATTAAAGGCTTAGGCTTAGTTAAAAGGAAAATCATCGTAGAACGCGTAGGCTTCGCTTGCGAAGCCTTAAAGCTGGATGCAAAATAGACCACCAACTGCGTAGGCTTACTTGCAAAGACTTAAAGCTAAACGCACAATTATGGGCTCAAAAAAATAAAAGACCAAATAGTGAAAAATAGCCGAGAATATCGCAACGTATTCTGCCAAAAGTGAAGCATAATGCGTCACTTCATCTCTAATTATTTGACCCCAAATAATGACTTGGCAACATTCTATACCTCTACGGGAGTTTCACTATGATTATAATTTTCTGCAACTACTGGCAATGGAGCTGCCAGCTGGCAGCCCTGACAGCGCTGCAGAAAGACGTCGATATCCTTCGACATGCCCTTCCACCAGACACGTTCTGTCTGGGTTCGCATCCCTCCTCGACGAGGATGGCCGTCCTTGTGGATGTCGAAGAGGGTCTTGTACACATCGCCGTGCACGATCACCTTGCGGAAGCGGACCTTTCCCACCGCCTTCAGGGCCTCCTCCAGCTTGGCCTGCTGCTCGCTCGACTAAAAGCACTGAAGACTTCTTTCACCTCTTTCTCCTGCCTTTCAAAACCTTTGCTCTATGTGTGCTGTAGAGAGAGTCGCGGTGGAGGAGCCCATCGACGACTGCATAGCCTGCTGCTTCACGAAGCCAAATATGACGAGGACTTCTCATGGCTGCGCCTCGCAGCCTTTTGGGCACCAGCGGATCCCGTGTGTTTCAGGCCAGAAAGCTTCACGAGGATAGAGACCAAAAGGAAATAAGTAACTTGCAATATGCGAAGAATTCTCCGTAGAGCTTTGGGTCCATGCCGCTGTAGTTTTGCTCCTCCACCAGGGCACGCTGATCCAGCTCTGCTTCTTTCTCGTCTAGACCAGCATCTTCAGTCGCCTCAGTCACATCATCCGCAGCGGTTGCAGTGCTACCAATCGCTTCTGCTTCCTCTGCAGATACTGGCTCAAATACAGATTTAAGGCTGAAAGTATTTCTCGTATTATCGCCGCAAGGTAAATTGTCCAAATTTCCGATCTGTTGGGTTTGGAGCTCCGTTTTTACAGGATATTCCGACTGGATGATTTTTCTTAGATCTTGGTTTTCTGTGGCCGTGCTGTCACATCGACGTATTTTCTGTGCCATGGCATCCATCTTTTGGGTTGGCAATTGGAGGTTGGGAGTTCCGTGCTGCAGGTAAATGACATGATGAGAAGCTTCAGAGGGATCAGCGGCTGTGAATTCGCAAACGCTGCAATGCCATTTGGGCAAGCTTGCGAGGCGTCCCAAATGAATTTGGATCAAATGTAGTGGAAGACTTGAAGATGACATTTCGACGAAGCATTCAGGACAGTTCATACTTTGGTTGTTTCTGATCAAGCAATCAGAAATGTGCATCAAATACCAAGCTCTGTGTACTTTCTGATAGCACAATAACTTAACTAAAGCAAGCCCATGTATGGATAAAGTTGATGTGATAACTTTTACCATCGGTTCCGTGAGTCCCGAATACCCGAGTCATTGAAATCCCACTTTCAGCTCCGGGCATAATTTATTGCTTTTATGTTGTGCAGGTTATTACAATTTTGGTGCTCTTTGTACCTCTACAGTCAACGAAATACAACTAGTCTAGCGGAATCTGCTGCTTAGACAATTTGATTTTTATTTGGGCTGCATTTCAGTGTTTATTCTCATGCGCGCCCACATTTGGCTTGCCGATCGTAAAAGATATTTCTTTCAGAAAATATTATTTTTAGGTATTAACTTCATCGAACAGCATCAAGCTCATAACTCATTAGAATTATGAGCAAAATTTTCCGCTTTATTTTTGAGCGATTCTAAAAATATGCTTGAATCAAGTGCAACGAACATGGGCTGCCTGTAGAATTTTACTTTAGCTTATGTAGGCCCAACTTCAAAAGAATTGAAGTAATGTTCCACCTCATGATTATCTCTATGCTTGGCGTTGCCAATGGTCAGTAAGTCTGCAGTCACTCTGTTGGATTCAACGGAAAACATTTCAGCTGATCTTTATATCGAGCAAGTTCGCTTAGTAGACGCGAAAGGGGAAAGGAAAAATAATCTCACCGCTGGTTTCGTTCAGGTTGCCGTTTGCACTTTAGAGATTTGGCTTACTAAAATTTTGAAAATATTTTAAAAGCTGAGCTGGCTTTAGGTAAAGCTAAACTCTGGTGATGACTGGGGCTTTATTTGCTTCAACGGCCCGAACAGACTGCCAGAGTTTCCAAACTGCGCCAGGAACGCCCAGCCTCTCTGTGAAGCCATGGGACTGAAGTTTTGCTGTCTTAAGCTCATTGGGTGCTGTACAATAAGAGGCATTGGAATACTAGGAAGAATGAAGCGAGAATTTTGAACGCTGATGGCTACACATTTGCCTTGGAGCCAGGCACACCGGCTATTTTTTTGGCGCACTGAATTCTGTAAATACTTCCATTCAGGCCATTGAAATTGGGGTATATTAATTTTTTAGCTTATTCCAAATCTGAAGCCAGGCCAATAGCACCTGTCCAAAAATCCGCCATCTAAAACCAGAGACGGTGGGAATTGCGAATATTTATGCACTAGATTTCTCGTTTGCCGATAATGTTGGGGCTTCTATCGCGTTGTTCAGATGCCAGAAGCGTCAGTCCGTAGAAGACTGCGCGCTGCTGGTGGCCAAAGAACAAGCCTGTCCTCAAGGCCAGCCATTGGCCATCACCTGTGCTCCCCTTCAACAGCTTCTCTTCGCCCCCTCATGTGCCTCACCAGCTAGAGTGACAACCTCAAAACCTACAAGAGTGACAACCTCAAAACCTCCAAGAATGACAACCTCAAAACCTCCAAGAGTGACAACCTCAAAACCTCCAAGAGTGACAACCTCACAACCTCCAAGAGTGACAACCTCAATACTTCCTAAAGTGACGCCCTCGCTGCCCCAAGTGAGAAGTCTTTCAGCCGAGATGTCCAGAAGGTTGGCTGCCACTGGAGCGAGAGCGCTTCACCTGTGGCCGGGTGATGACTGTGGGGAGTAAGGGTTATAAGGGAGCGCTGATGGCGGCGTGTGGAAAACACCAAGCCACTCCGGGCAAAATCCTTGGCCCCACCGATGAGGAGGTGCTGGAGGAACTCGCGTCTAAAGGTTCTTCTTCATGCATTTCTGTCGCTGGTAACATTTTTCAATCGGAACCAAGCCCGTACCCTCCCAGCAAACTTAGGCTCTGTTTGAATGATCAGGCAACACTCAATTCGGAACCTTTGACCCCAGACACTTAGCTAAAGTGAGGGGTTTAAAAGAGGTTAGTTGGCAGCGAATCTTTGGAAGAAGGAAGGAGTGTTGATCGGACTGTGGCGATCGAGATCAGCGAAGCGGTACTTCTGGGCGGATAACACTGAGGCCACACACTTCAACTGGTCCCCCCACGAGCCCAATTTCGCTGAGGGCAGGGAGTACTGCGTTGAGATTACGGGCTAGCTCACTTTTCCTTTATTTCTCATTCACAAGCGGGGGGGCAGGGAAAACCCAGCACAGATATTTCTGTTACATCCTTAATTTAAGACATAAATCCCTCCCTCAAAGTCAATACATGAATAAAAACGGATGCAACGCCAAACCAGGGGAATTTCGAAAGGCCTGCGTTAGGCTTGAATGGCTTTATTTGATTGAATATATATTTAGCTAACAAACCAAATTACAGTCAATAACCAAAACCAGCAATTCGGCCAAACCAGCTATATTGGACTTGCAGTGGGTAGACCGGGCAGTCTGCGGCCGAAAAACGGCTGGAACGACTACTTTTGCAGCGAGCGTCGGGCTTTTTTCTGCGAAAAAGAAATTTAAAGAAACGAACTTAAAACTTTTTAAAGAAACTCAATTTTTCTGGCTAATAATTGGACAAGCGCAAAACATACCATTCGCCGTTTTTTCTTGCTTTTTACATATGCTACGTTAGTTTTGCACGCATCTATTGGCAAATGCCGATATTACCTTGTTTATTTTCTAATTTTTAATTAGTAAACCAAAAAATAATTAGAATTGGGTTTTAAAGTTTCGATTTCATTATTGCGACATCATTGCTTATCAATAGCTCAAAAAATTGTTGCCGAATTTCGTTGAAACAGAGTCAAACGGAATTGTGCATTTCTTCTGTTGTTAAACAATTTGCATATATACAACTAATGCTATTGGCAAGTTCCAGTCTCTTACTCAAGCAAATGAGGCCTCTTCAACACGGACCCAAAAACATCATGGTCCGGAAACACTAGGGGCCAACGCCATTCGTTCTTTTTTTTCAACCGTGAATACGGGACATAATTGTAGCCCCAAAACAAGGTGCACAGAATTCACTCCCGCTATCAAAATTCTCCCACCAATTTTTTCACAAACTTCCGATTTCGCTACGCATCAAAGGCATAGAGGACTCTGGAGAAGGTGACAGCGGCACCAAGCAGCCGCCAAAACTCACTGACTTTGCTCCGAGAAATCTTGGCGTCGCTAAATTTGCGATTCTTCGATTGGCGGGATCAATAGATAGGCGAGAACTTGCATAGATGCTAGGGAAGTGGCGATGAGGGGAGCAGATGCATTGAAATGGTGCATTGAACTTGATTAATTAAAATTGCCGGTTATTACCAATAGGCTTTGGTATTGCCAAACTATTATTGTACATCATTAACAATGCTAGATCGGCTATTGAAAGCATGGAAATAGCCAGGTTGCCTTTGCAGTCTGCCAATTAAATGAAAAATTTGTGACTTCTGTGTTTGTCTAATAAAGATACTTCGAAGATATTCCAGTGCAAGCCTGTCAACAGAAGAAAAGCGGCAGCCATTGCGGTCCAGTCTTTCTTCTTGGTGCTTGGCGCTGGGCTAGCTTATGGGTAATGTGGGGCTATACTCACTCAAGTGCCAGATGTATCACTCAGCAGACGAGTTGATTCTGCGATTTGCTTCGCGGATTCTGTTGGCCTGTCACGGATTAATATATTTGAGTGTAGGTTAGCTTCACAGGTAAAACGTTGGTTGGCTGGTAAAATCCTTGGGGGAGAAGGTTGAGAGTTCCATGCTGCATGTAAATGGCATGAAGAGAAGCTTCAGAGGGATTGTTGGCTGTGAATTCGCAAATGGTGCAATGCCAATTGGGAGAACTTGCAAGGCGTCCCAAATGAATTCGGATCAAATGCAGTGGCAACTGTGCAGATGAAATTTCGATGAAGTATTCGGGACAGCTCATTTTTTTACTTCTGATATGGGCTTGATAAATTACTGCGAATCCAAAGAATTGTGTGTCTTGAGATAAATCTTAAAAAATGCTGAAACAAAACAATGAATTGAGCTCTAAGGATGAAAAAGGTCTATAAATTTTTCCGAAATATCTCATTCAGACAGAATGGAACTGCATTTTGAGTTATGCGCGCTGTAACCAGATAATATATATTACAGCTAAATGTTTAGCAATCAATTCCCTTTTTAAAGGCGACCTTACAAGGTGCCCCAATTGAATTCATGTCAAAACAGATCTTTCCATGGAATTCTCGATTTTATGAGGTTATTTCGTGTTCATTTGTTTTTCATCATCAAAAAGGACTCAAAAGCTATGGTTGTTTTATCGGTTTCATCAGTTCAATTTAATGCTAGCTAGACAAAGAGTATGGCAGCCTGGATCCATGGAAACCAGGATTCCTTCACCCATTTCAGATCAGCTCTCGACCCAAGACTGAAATGGACGGCCGGTCGGTCTTCTTCACCCTTCTTTCCTTCAGCCAGCTTGCTGCTGCACAGCGCAATGAGTCGGAACATTCCGGCGAATCGGACGAAACTAGTCCAAATGTAATTCTGCCTGTAGTCTCATTCTGCCTGTTCTTCCTCATTTGCTGCGCATGCAGCGCACCTCGTCTCTACTTCCGCTACGCTCATCTTCATCGACTAGGCCATGTTGGTATCCTTCTCGTTAGAAAATGATTTTTTATTATTGGCCGTAAATATTTTCGATCGGAAACTAAAACAGATACAATTGTAAATGTTGCTTGAAAATTTATCATAGTACCTAGAAATTTTGCGAATTTTAAAAGTGTAAAGCATTCTGCAAAAATAGAACTTAATTGATCCTTCAATTTTTTAAATTTTCAATTTAGCTAATCGGACAAGGGAGCAGATTGCAATATCTTGCATGGAAACTGAGGGCACAAGATTGAACAGATTGGGTCAACTGATTGCAGGCCAACCGAATGGCTCATATGCAGCCAATGCCAGTAGGCTACGTCAACAGCATGGCATACCCTACTTATGGGCCCCCTGGGCAGCCGGCTAGCCAGGCCCAACCCTACGCTCATCCAAATGCCGTTGCTACGACCTTTATTCTACCTGATCTTTGTTCGGCCATAGAAACCCCCGATACGTATGATAGCCGCAATGAGCTCCCTGGCGCCACTCCCCCAATTCCGCATAGACCTCGACCCTTCTACATGACTTAGAATTCATGCTTTTTGTGGTTTCTTTTGCTTGCCTAATTAATTCATTGGCATGTTCATGGGCAATCCTTTTGCCGTTTTTGTATTTAGTTTGGGCATTGCCACAGTTGTTGCCTGCGAATATGCCATGTAGACCCAACGTAGCGTACTGCATGAGTTTGTTTAAAAGGAATTTATTTTGCTGTTACATATTTTTTCTAATAAACAATTGTTTTTATCAATTTTACATAAAAAAACCCGCAAAACACTACCAAATGACGCAGGGATTGCCAGGGTTAAATCGAGAGCCCATGGCGCACTGGAAAAGCTCCAGCAAAGGCAGGCAAATTGCTGAGTGAGCCCTGAAGACGGAAGCGATTGGGCGAATGCGTGACTCTCCTTCATCTGCTTCTCCATGGCTGCTGCTGTCATATTGCGACACCACACCTTAATGCAGCATTGTCTTAGCAATTTTCAGAAAAATAAACATTCTTGTTCCCCGAAAAAATTGTACCAGCAGTAAAATTATGGCTGATGCACTGAACCCCCCCCCCCCCAAAGGTTACACCCCCCCAATGGGGTTTCGCCCACCCCCCACAAGAGTTACACCCTCCCTCCAAGGGTTACACCCACCCCCCAAGGGTTACTACCCCCCCCCCCCAAGATATTTTTTTATTGCCTTAACACACTTCCCTTCCAGACATCCCCCCAAACTTTAACTCAAGGAATTTTTATATAAAGAACTATATACCTACTTTTTTGAAACATAGTTAGTCTATACCGGATGGCGGGCACATGTGAATCTTGAATCTTGGAATGTTGAAAGGTACTCCTTTTAGGGGACAAGCCCCTACTCCTGGTAGGCATGCGCCCGCCATCCGGTATAGACTAACTATGTACTATGTTTCAAAAAAAGTAGGTATATATTTGTTTATATAAAAATTCCTTGAGTTTAAACTTCGAGATATATACAGAAGAGTATTTTAAGCTAATAAATTTTTTTTTCAATATAGTACCCTTTGGGGGGGGTGTATCTCTTGGGGGGAGGTTGTATCTCTTGGGGGGAGGGTGTATCTTGGGGGGGGGGAGGGGTGTAACCTTTGGGGGGGGGAGTTCAATGCATCAGCCAAAATTAAAAATTAACTAAAATATATTTTAAACAAGAAAAATTTATAATTTGAATGTTTCAAGTGTCGAATTTAGCTCTCTGACATCTTTGTTCAAGATCAAGATCAGAGATTCAACTTGCGCATGGGCAATGAAGAAGAGCTGGTCGTGCGAGAAGTTTCGCATTGGCCCGGGCAGAGGAGGCTCATCGCCCAGCAAGGCAGCCTGCTTGCGGTAGGCCTATAGACAAAGCTGGAACTTTGATTGGGCTGTTGAAAAGTGTTGAATAAGCATTACTGAAAATTTGACGGCCAGAATTAAATAGGTTTGCAAGCAAGCTTTTTTGAGCATTAGCTATCTGTTAAGCTCAATTTTATGTAAGTCAATCGTTTTGAATAACTTCAGCGGTTCTATCAAATTTTTGAAATGTTTTAATCTATCACAATAAGGTCATTGGAAAAGAATGTATCCATCATTCTCTATCACAATCAAAGAATGTCTCCATCATTCTCTATCGCAAATTTCTCTATCACAATTATCGAAATAAGACTGCTAAAACTTTAAAAAAATCAAAAAAACCTAGTTTTACCGAATAGGCGGCCTTGATACCTCCGTTGTCGGCCATGTTTTCGCCGTTAGTGCGGTTGCCCTGAAGGCAGATGTTCTCCGTCCAGTTGGCTCTTTGATAGCAGATGCGGCTGTAGTGATTCGCCAAACACTGCACCAACAAGCAGCTGTATTATCCAATATGCGAGATTGTCTGAGCTGCTAAATGTGTATCGAATGGTTGTCCGTGAAAATTAGCACAACTTCCAACTGAGCCAGCAATTTCCCAGCTCCCAGAGTTGAAACATCAGCCCGACGACGGAAGGCTTGCTGTGATTGTGGGTCCATCCAAGTGCGGAGTGCTCCGTCGCCGTCCCAGTCCACGCCGCGCTGGTCGAAGGCGTGCGTCAGTTCGTGACCCATCACGGTGCCCAGGCCGCCGTAGTTGAGGCTGCGCGGCCAGTCGGTCGAGAACAGCGGCGGGTTCATGAGGGCTGACAGAGACGAATTTTTGAAAGAATTTTGGAGGCAAATTTTTGTTTTTTATGCTTTTTTAGTTCAAAAATGAGATTTGGAAGGTTCCTTGAGTTGAATTTTATATGTTCACGGCGTAAGCTCAAAAGGTATAAACAATTAAGTGTTGATAATTTTTTGTGTAAGCATTTAGTCGCAAAAATGCCTGAAAAATGAAAAAAAAACCAGAAGGTATGATCATGGCGTTCTCTCCAGAACTATAATAGGCGTTGAGCGTAGTGGGTGAAGTCCAATAATCTTCTCGCTTTACTTGGTGCAGAAGCCAAGCAAAATATGACCGTGACTGTAAACCACAAACTGTCCATTACATTTTTTCAAAGTGAACAAAGCAGAATAAAAATGAAGAAACCCTCAAAATCGTTAGCTTTTGAAATGCCATCCAGCGACCATCTTCTGCTGCAAAAAGTCCTGGTTCACCGCCAATGAAGTCGGTGATGTGACGCAGAAGCACGATGTCATCCATGATCCACTCAGGATAGCCAATATTTTGAACCATTTTTCTGGTCTGCAACATTTGTGTGACTTGACTGTCTTTGACTATATTTCTGAGGCCGATATAATTAGCTGCGACCCTGCTGCTAATTTCAGGGTGATATAATTAGGGTCGAAATTTCAACCTAAAATGATATCATTAGAGTCGACTTTTTGATATCATTAGAGTCGACTACGAATTTGAAATTCTCATGCGAATTTCAAATTCGTAGCTGAAATTCGTAGCTACTTTGACCTAATTATATCTCTGCTACGAATTTCACTGAAATTCGTAGCAGCAGGGTCGCAACGGTGGAGCTGCTAATTTCAGCTGCTACTTTCATTTTGTTCAATTTTTCCGTCTGTATGAAAGGTACAGCGCTTGAACCTAAAACCAATCTTAGGCTAAAAATTAGTGCTTTTCAACATGGTATAAGTTACAAGAACCATTTTTTAGTTTTTTTCTTCAGAAACTCTTTTCTGTCACTCACCAAATTTCTCCAGTATTGATGATATGAAATATTCATTTTTCGCATTTGGTTCTCATATGTGCCTAGTTTTATCCATTTTGTGCTTACCAGTGGCGCCTTTATCGCACCCTTGACGGAATGGCTCATTAATGTAATGAGCCGTAATTTACAAATTTAGGAGAGTTAGAATGGTTAGAGTAGTTTCATGAAAATTTAAGTTAAAGTATGTTTCAATTATGTAAAACATGACCCATATTTAGAAAGCAAGACCAGTTTCCATAAATTTAAAACAGTTAGAACAATTTCCCTTCCCAAAATAACTGTTTGTCAACTCTATGTCAACTCAAAACATTGCGAAATTCCAGGAATGAATTCATGCATCAAGATTTTTCATTTTTAAATTTGGAACATCATTGTTGTGAGAGAAAAAACATGAAACATCTAAATTCATTTTGTTCATATGCTTTCAATCTTGAAACATCGAGCATTGATATAATTAGCTTCGAAATTGAAAATGATATGAATAGCTGCGACATAAGCCCAAGGTCCTGAAATATTGAGCAAAGATATAGTTAGATGGCCTACCCTAATTATACCATTTGGTCGAAATTTGCAGCTCCATTTTCCGATTTCAAACAGGTAAAGTCGCAGCTAATTATATCGGCCTCTGGTCTGTAACTCCTTTCAGTAATAAAACTTGAAAATGTGGATATTTTATTTTATGGTATTTTTAAACCTTTTCAAGGGCTGCTTTCTTTGACTGCGGCGTCATCCAGTTTTGGCTTTGGAGCATGATTTTAAAGCTGGCGAATATCTGGAAGTAGATAAGTTTTCAAACGGAATTTTTTCAAATGTAAAAGAAACGGAAGAAAGCATGGCCTCCATGTTCGCTTGGGTTGGAAGTCGGTGCAAGTTGAAGTCAATATATAGGCGTTCTATGGAATATTTGAGTGGCTGCAAACAAAGTAGATTTGAAGAAAAGGTGTAAAACCAAGACAACACAACTTCATTTTTTTGGTCGAAAAAAAATGCTCAACAAGCTCAGTGAGTCTCAAAATTACATTCGACTTTTTCCAAAAGCCTTAAATACGATATTACATTTGGACTAATTATGTCATAACTTTTACATTTCATTCTGCTATAGTAAATGAAATTAGCAAGCTGTGATCTATTTCAAATGAATATATAAAAGCACAAGTTCCTGCAGCTCAACCCATCTCATGCTGTCAAAGCAGGCGCCGTCAAAGCTGTTGCTGCTGGGTGCATCAGCTGGCTTATTTAGAAACGACAGCTCTTTCATCTCCTTGAGCACGAAACGCCATATAAGGTAGTTCTGCACAGTTCGATTGAAGCCTTGCTCATCTCGTCGTTTTCGATCTGCAGTAATGCTTTGGTTGTTTGGAGTATCAACTAGGTCTATTTTTGTTGAGAAATTTGTTGAGAAATTGAATTTTTATGACATTTTAGGACGGGTCCATGTAAAGTAGAGAACAGTACATTTCTACGACAGAACAGCACGGGTCTACGACAGAACAGCACGGGTCTACGACAGAACAGCACGGGTCTACGACAGAACAGCACGGGTCTACGACAGAACAGCACGGGTCTACGACAGAACAGCACGGGTCTACGACAGAACAGCACGGGTCTACGACAGAACAGCACGGGTCTACGACAGAACAGCACGGGTCTACGACAGAACAGCACGGGTCTACGACAGAACAGCACGGGTCTACGACAGAACAGCACGGGTCTACGACAGAACAGCACGGGTCTACGACAGAACAGCACGGGTCTACGACAGAACAGCACGGGTCTACGACAGAACAGCACGGGTCTACGACAGAACAGCACGGGTCTACGACAGAACAGCACGGGTCTACGACAGAACAGCACGGGTCTACGACAGAACAGCACGGGTCTACGACAGAACAGCACGGGTCTACGAAGGAACAGCACGGGTCTACGACAGAACAGCACGGGTCTACGACAGAACAGCACGGGTCTACGACAGAACAGCACGGGTCTACGACAGAACAGCACGGGTCTACGACAGAACAGCACGGGTCTACGACAGAACAGCACGGGTCTACGAAGGAACAGCACGGGTCTACGAAGGAACAGTACGGGTCCACGAAGGAACAGTACTGGTCTACGAAGGAACAGTACATTCTGCCTTATTTTCCACAGAAGAACAGTACGAAAAAAATTTTTTTACTGTTCTGTTCGATTTAGGACATGTTTAATTTCTGTTCTCTTAAAGACAGGTTGTCCTTATTTCTGCTTATTTCAATAAAAAATTTGCATATTCAATCCTCTGTTCTCTTCTAGACAATCCGTATATGCTGAACTGTACAGTTTTCTCCAGTTGAAAACTGTACTGTTCTGCTTTAGACATTTAAGTTCTCCATAAATTGCAATAAAAAGCTTGCATACACAATCTGCTGTTCTCTTCTAGACAATCCGTATATGCTGAACTGTACTGTACTCCAGTCCAAAACTGTACTGTTCTGTACTATGCATTTAAGAGACAGTTTGCGAGAGGATTGAGAGGCCTTGTAGGAGGGGTATTCCACTTAGCAAAAATCGAAGGTTCGAGTTGGGAATCGTGATTAGTCTATGGTTTTGGTCCATTTAGTTGTGATCTCAGCCCAACAAACCCTGGCCCAAAATATGGCTTGATTGCTGAGAAATGGTCATTTTTGTAACACCTACTTTTTTGACCTCTGGATGCCCCAAAAATCGATTTTTGGCCAATTTCAACTAAGATTTTTTGACCAACCCCAGACTATTATATATCAATCGAACCGCAAAACTATAACAAATTTCATGGTGACATTGATTTTTTCCAAAATAAAAATTTTTTCAATTGAGTTTTCAAAAAACCGATTTTCGCATTTTGCAATTTTTGGCACAAAAAAACTGATTTCGAAAAATGATCAAAAAATTCAAGGCTGAGACCTAGCCTATCTTTTATTTACATTCTTGCCGTCATTTTGGTAATGGCGATGTCTGACTCGGACTGAATGCAAATGGCGATGTCTGACTCGGAAAATTTTTTGATTGAAAATTGATAGTCCGATTTTGGCTCTATGTTATAACATAGGCAAAAAATGGCCAAAAAAATGTTGTTCTCAAAATTCGAATTTCTTGATGGGAAATGTTCTATTGGGTTCCCCTGCACCCCGCTGTATCATTTGTTTTCCCAGAATTAGTCCCGTTCTGCTCAAACTGAGACGGCCTTTTTCCTATGCTTCAACATTGCCTATGCTACAACATTTTTGATCATTTTTCGAAATCAGTTTTTTTGTGCCAAAAATTGCAAAATGCGAAAATCGGTTTTTTGAAAACTCAATTGAAAAAATTGGGCTGGCGCGAACGGAGCTTTAGCGGAGTGTCAGCGCCCAGCCCCTCTTTTCGACCCAGGTATATGTTTTGAGGGTTATTGCTAGATCTTGAAACTGATAAGCGTTTTTCTCAACATAGCCTGCACCAATTGATGAGATTTTTGCAGCATTGGAAAGAACAACATCGAATTGTGGGGGGTACTCGCGAAAATTAGCAAAATATGGCTTCCTTTGCTTTGAAAATTTGCAAACAAAAGTGCCGCACGAACTCCTTCCCTTCCCTTCTTCCCTTCTTCCCTTCCCTTCCCTTCTTCGCATCTACTCCATGAGCGGGTGTAGGTATTAATTTCATCCCCCAGCCCCTTCCCTCGAGTCTTCAACTGCGCAGATTTGTGCATTAAAAATAGGCTATTTCCCAGCTAAATCCATGTGCCCCCTGTGGCATAGTGGTAAGATGATTAACTTTTCGATGAGCCTATTGGGTTCGAAATTTTTTCATTTTACTAACAATTATTTTATTTTTACTAGCAAATATTTTGTTTTTGTTAATAATTATTTTTTCATAATAAAATATCAATTTTTTTATTTCTTGTATGCTTAAAGTTGAGGAAATATCTGGTACCATTGGCAAGCCAAGAGAAAACTTTTTTCCAAAAAATTGACTGCCCAGTAAAGCCAACGAAATTGATCTACTACTAATGGAATATTTTTGTATGCTTTTAAAGTTGAGGAAATAACTGGTACCATCGGCAAGCCGAAATAGAGCTCTTTTCTCCTGAAAAAATCGATTGCCCCGAGTGTAAAGCCAAAGAAATTGCCCTATTACTAGTGAAATCTACTGTGTCACCTGCATTTTGTTTGAGCGCGCATGAAAAGAGCCCTGGAACTGCGCGCGAAAACAAAATGCAAATGCCCCACTAGCAGATTTCACTAGTAATAGGGCAATTTCTTTGGCTTTACACTCGGGGCAATCGATTTTTTCAGGAGAAAAGAGCTCTATTTCGGCTTGCCGATGGTACCAGTTATTTTTCTTTTGTTATAGTTTGTTATAGTTTTGCGGTTTGATTGATATATAATAGTCTGGGGTTGGTCAAAAAATCTTAGTTGAAATTGGCCAAAAATCGATTTTTGGGGCATCCAGAGGTCAAAAAAGTAGGTGTTACAAAAATGACCATTTCTCAGCAATCAAGCCATATTTTGGGCCAGGGTTTGTTGGGCTGAGATCATAACTAAATGGACCAAAACCATAGACTAATCACGATTCCCAACTAGAACCTTCGATTTTTGCTAAGTGGAATACCCCCTCTGAATCCTCCCGCAAACCGCCTCTTAAGTTCTCCATAACTTGCAATAAAAAGCTTGCATATTCAATCCTCTGTTCTCTTCCAGACAATCCGTATATGCTGAACTGTACAGTTTTCTCCAGTTGAAAACTGTACTGTTCTGCTTTAGACATTTAAGTTCTCCATAAATTGCAATAAAAAGCTTGCATATACAACAAGACTAAAATGCTACAGCATGAGCTGCTTATGAATTGTCAATCATCAAAAAGAACTAGACAAGGTGTGACAAAATCGTGATAAATTTCGATATAAATTATAAACCATTTTGAGTCAAAATTTTAACAGGTTCATCTACGAAATCCACTGAGCGTTCATAAGCAGGCGGCAATTTATGGCAGGAAACTTGTCATTTCAATTATTCTAGTTTTTATTTTGTCTTTAATTTTTTATTAAATGATGTTATTTGTGAACTTTACTAAATCAGAAAAAGCCTCTTACAGAAAAATACATGTAAAATTTGAAAAGTAATTTGAAAATAAAAAATTGATCATATTGCAAATGCCAGCAAAAGTTAACTTTACTTTAGCTAATTCCGATTTAACTTTAATTTTGTTTGTTTTATTTTGTTACACCTCATTTAGTAAACTTATAATTTCAATGTAACCAAAAATTCAGAAAAATTTTTTCGATGTAACAATTTTTTTTATTTCACTAGTTGTATTTTCTATCATTCACTAATTTTTGTCCTCTTTGTGCCAAAATTGCCGCCTGCTTATGAATGCTCAGTGGATTTCGTAGATGAACCTGTTAAAATTTTGACTCAAAATGGTTTATAATTTATATCGAAATTTATCACGATTTTGTCACACCTTGTCTAGTTCTTTTTGATGATTGACAATTCATAAGCAGCTCATGCTGTAGCATTTTAGTCTTGTCTAGGTCTTGGCCATGTGGAAGACATATTTACTTGCCACATGAACAAGGCTTCAAACAGTCATTGGGAAAAATCCATCGCTTGGTGTTGTTGTTTGGTAGGTAATTTCATGTAGGTAATTCAGGTAGGTTTCAAAATTTCAGGATTTCACGATCATAGGAAACCATGCAAAAACTCGATCACCCATTCATAACGCCCTAGGAATTAAGATCTATTGCATTGAAGCTAACCTGAGCATCAGTTCATAAAAATCTGCGCAGTTTCTCTTTCGCATTGAAGCTAACCTGAGCATCAGTTTATAAAAATCTGCGCAGTTTCCCTCTTCTAGCAATAAATACGTAACTGAACGAAGTACAT
>JASANA010003855.1:0-22173 GCA_030248095.1 Ptycholaimellus sp. GST1_10
ATAAAATGAGATAGCTTAGAAGAGAACCCAAAACAGTCACTTCCCATTAGTACAATCGGATCTAGCTTGATACTAATACCTCTTTAAATCACTAACTGCACCATATAGGTAAATTGGGGCATATATTACGAATCTTGTGTCCATTTGCTCCTACATTGTCTTCATGGGCTTCTACCAGGCCATAATATCAAGCAGCTCATAATCAACTTTGTCTTGAAGCATTTTAAAGGGTTTTTGGCCTCACTAACTGCACCATATAGGTAATTGGGGCGTAGATTACGAATCTTGTGTCCATTTGCTCCTACATTGTCTTCATGGGCTACTACCAGGTCATGGTGTACAAGCAGCTCATCATCAATTTCGTCTTGGGGCTTTTTAAAGGGTTTTTGGTCTACAATAACCGCACCATATAGGTAAATTGGAGCGTAGATAACAAATATTGTGTCCATTTGCTCCTACATTGTCTTCATGGGCTTCTACCAGGCCGTGGTGTGCAAGCAGCTCATAATCAACTTTGTCTTGAAGCATTTTAAAGGGTTTTTGGCCTCACTAACTGCACCATATAGGTAAATTGGGGCATAGATTACGAATCTTGTGTCCATTTGCTCCTACATTGTTTTCATGGGCTTCTACCAGGCCATGGTGTACAAGCAGCTCATCATCAACTTCATCTTGGCTGTTTTTATTTGTTTGGACGTTAGGCTGTTTTTTGGCCTTTGGCTGTTCAAAGTGGATGAAATTACTGAAATTGTGAATCGTAGATAACGAATATTGTGTCCATTTGCTCCTATACTCTCCATCCTGACATTCCTCACACGACACCTGTCACATTTGGTCCAGACTGAGCTCCTTCCACCAGCTCAAACTCGCCCAGCGCTCTCTGGACAACGCGACAGATGACAACAACACGAGATGACTACTGCTGGACAACAACAGTAGACATCTCCGACGTAGAGCCAGAGAGATGCCAGTGCCATGCAAGGCATCTCCATCCGCCAGGCTAGCACAGGAAGACTTAGTGTACACGGGAAGTCGGCCAGAACTTCCCGCCAGTCACCACCAGTTCCTCAGGCCTCCAGCATGCTATCTGGAGGAACTGACAGGTCGTCGGCCAGTTATTGCCAAGATCTAGCTTCTTACACTGACATCGGAGGCCACTGAGACCATCCGCCTTAGCTGGAGAACACACGCCCCTGTTCAGCCACTGCCAAGGGATCAGGACCTTCCCGCCACTGGTGACCAAGGTCTCCTGTCCACCACTGCAGGAACCTGGACATTCAGCTTGACACTGGAGGCAGTAAGACTTACTACCATCGCCGGGAGCTTCCCAGGTGTACTGCCGATGCTGCCAACAACACAGGCCTTTCAACACAAGCTGAAGGCCGGCAAGACCTTCTCTCTGTCAAGGAGCGCTAACCTGCAGTTGGAGATGCTTCAGGCCACCGGCCACAACAGAAGACTACCGAAGTTTTCTGACTGCTGCCAGTGGCTAACAAGATCTTCTGCCAGACTGTAGCTGCTCAGACCTACAGCGGGATGCTGGAAACCGCCAGGAGTTCATGCCCAAGGGCCCTGTAGGTAGCCGGAACTCCCTGTCAATCACACAGGTTCCCTCCAGCGCAGCAAGCCACTTGGTATCATCCGCAGTGGATGGAGGACGCACACGTCTCTATCCAACATACGCCCCAGTGGCTCCAGCCATTCAGGAACCCTGCTGACACAGCTGGTGGATGAGAACGGCTAATCACTGCCACTGGAGACCAAGGTTCCTCATCGACCACCACGGAAGATCCAGACCGTCAAATGGATACGGAGAACGTAAGGCCCTTCCACCACAGCCAGAAGTACCTCGGACGTCTGTCTACTACCATTAACCGATCAAGCCTTACACATGAGAATGGAAGTGGCCAGATCCTCCCACCAGACACACTGTGTCTCATACCTCCAATCTACTACTGGAAACTGACTGGAAGCGATTGAGCACAGATGCCTTTTCGAACAACCAGAAAGTCAGCTGAAGGCAATTTCCGTTAAGCCCCAGGGCCATCCTCAACAACCCTCACAGGCTGACCAAGCGACAATCAACTCCGTCCACGAAGGAGCACCATCTTGGACATGACTGAAGAGGCACAGATCATTGCTAGTTGTCTGCCCCACTGACAGAGACCTCAGCGGCTATAAGACTAGGCTGAGCCTCAAGGACCTCACAGTTCCTAGCTTCACGGCGACATCTTGGCGAGCTAGAAGGGAGACTTAAGAAAGTGCACACCCACAGCATACACGTCCTCCATCGCCACTCTTCTGTTCCCGTCCAGTGAAGAACAGCCTCCCAGCCCTTCGGTCTGTCGCATCTCAGCATCGTCCTGGATGTTAAGACCTCTAACCTACCCATCGAGGGAGCTAAAAGTGCGCATCGACCCCCTCTTCTGGCCTCCGGCGGACGGTGCTGCCGGGAACTGCAACAGCAACTCTCACCACTAAGACTCACTAGACAACACGGATGCTACTGCGACATGTTCAGTGAACATCAGAGCCGATAGAACTATCTGGATAATGCCAGTTGCAACCACTCCTTCTCCGCTCCTTCCTATGGCTCCAAGGCTCGCAGAATCAACGACGATGACTGACTCGAGACCTCATCTAGGTAGTCTGTCACTCGCTGACTGCCACCATTCTCAGGCACCACCAGGCCAGGAGCCGAGACAGTATATAGTATATCAACTCCTACTATAGCTACTACTTCGGCCGCGGACTGCAAGACAGCTGCTACTGCGACATGTTCACCGGATAGCAGGGCAGACTGAACTATCTGGATGACATCGGTTGGGACAGCGCCTTCCTCGGGTCTACCTGCAGCTATGAGATTTGTGCGGTCGACGGAGTTGAATAATTCCGACCTCACCCTTACCGTCTTCACTCGTCAACCATCAGCACTGCCAGTCTCCAAAAGGATAACTCAGCAACCGGCGATGCACGCAGTCTCCGGTTGACGTGACCGTCATTATGAGAGCCTAGGGTCATAAAGAACCTCCAACACAATCACTGGCTGTCTGAACATCCACCGCCTACGGCCGATCACAAAGTTGCTGGATGAATGTTAAGAGACCAGGAAGTCTTAAGACAGTCGCCGTTAGACCCGCAGCGCTCCGCGCATGGTCACGGGCTCCAGAGCAAGAGCTCATGGTTCACACAGTCCCAAGCTCACCATCTTACTGGCCCGGGACGGCGAGCGCCATAATTTTGGACCCATGCTTCTGATCGCCCACCAACTCCACCAGCCCTAGACACACTACTGATGGTCTCACGGACTGCTGCAGACATCGGGCGTCCCAGGAGACCACAGCTTCACAACCTTCGGACTCCGTACAGCCTTATAGCCACCAGACCTCTACGCAACCCGGTCTCAAGGCTTCGATGCAGTCTCTCTGCCAAGAGATTGTACAGCTTGGCGGCCACTACCGTCTTACTGCCCAGTTCAGTGCACCCCACCAGGTAGACGCTACAACCTTCAACTCACCACGAAGACAGGCCCGGCGGGAGGAGTAGGGTACCCACCCGAGCTGGTCTGCATTAACATCGCGAAGCACAGAGTCATGGATGCGCTCCACGCTGCCCTCCACCACTTCCCGGATGCCGAGCCTCCAGTCCGCACACTCATGACCAGAAGACCTCATGACTGGAAGACTTCCACAGCCACTCGGTGGACTGCCTCATGGAGGACCTGCCACAATTTGACCAACATCGTTGATTGCGGCAAGCCACACGTCCTAGATCGCGTCCACCACCACGGCGTTACGCCTCATCACCTTCAACAACCAGGACACCAACGCATCTCAGAGCCACTGTGCACAGCTGCCGCTCTGCCTCTCGCCCGACATAAACATCGGAGTGAAACAGGACTTAGCGTCATCTTGTCTTCTGCCTAACTACTCTGGGACGAAGAACAGTGACCTGCAGTTCGACCTTTTCAAGGCTACCACCTTCTGACAGAAGCTCTAACCACTACTCAAACCGCCCCACCTCGCGAGGCTCATCGGATGCCAACCGGTCAAATGAGACAGGATCGTGGGAGAAGGACGTGGAGAGAGGAGAAGCTCCGAACGACACGAAGGAGAAGGGAGAGGCAAGGACTTCAACTGCAGAAGCCACGAGACCCCCTTCATCATAACACCAGTCAGACAAATGAGGAACGACGCGAATGAACCGAGAGGAGAGTAAGGCCTGGATGAGCTTAGCAAGGTCTTGCCACAGATCTACTCCCTCTCCAGGGCATCACTCGCGCAGCGCAGCCTCCAAGTTGACCAGAAGAACTAAGCTAGAGCCTGATTGTAGCTGGACAGCTAGACACGAGCTCGTGCATCGCTACAACTGCTATCGGACCTCGACGCCACATCTATCATGGCTTTGATTCCAGCCCCCGTCACCTCCATCTGCCACCAATGCCTCGAGACCGTCGGGCCGGCTGACCAAGTCCGATGCAGTTATTGTCCATGACACTATTGCCTGGCCTGTGTTCAGGAGGAGCTCGGACCCATCCTAGGACCGTCGGACACCGGATTTCTCATGATAGTCTGTCAACAACTATTGGAGAACGAACTGACGACCTACCACTGCCTGGCGTGCGTCCATACCAACAACGTCTCCTGGTGCTCTATCACGGATCAACTAGTGGCCCAGGGAGCTTTCCATCCGACGATCGTGGGCAACCTCCTTGTACACAATGACAAGAGCAAGGAACTCACACAGTTCATGGAATTGTGCGACATCCTCTACCGCGAGACCAGCGTTCTCCTAGAAGCTGCCCAGGCAGACCCAAGAGCAACGAAGGGCCACAGATTGCTCACCGACGCCAAAGACCACCTCACGGAAAGAAAATGGGACAACAACCCAGATTGGATGGACATTCCAGTTTCCCATCACAGAGACTATACCAACCTGGCACATGTGGGGTTGGCCATCGTTCTGATCAAGAACCAGCTGGGAAGACTTCCTCCAGTTGATCACCGCCGACCACCACTTCAATGCCATTACCGGAAGCTTTGCTTCAACCTGAGACAGCTACTGGTGGCGGCGGAAATAACTGAGGAAGTTGACGCCGTGACAGCTCTTCTCTCCCTGTCCGAGACCCAAATGGAGGAAGCGGGACAGGACCAGACAGTAGGGGCCGAACCGGTCACGACGTCACCATCACTCGACGAACTGCCAAACGAAATTCTGGAACTGATACTACAACGCCTTGACGGACACAGCCTCGCCAGCACTAGACTCGTGTGCGGTAGATGGCACCAGTTGGTAGACCAGGCACCTTGGGAGGCCTTACCCAAGGTCCACTTCAGTTCACTGACTGTGACGTCACAGAACGGACTGGAGATCAGACTGGAGAAATCCATGGACGATGCCATCCCAGGAGACTCGGAGGATGACGAACCACCGTTCAAGTCACTTCGTCTTGACCCTACACCGAATGGAATAAGGCAAATCAAGAAACAGAAAAGGAACAGCCTGACGAGGAGGGCAGTCAGCCCCATACTCAAGATCACGGACGTGATGACGAAGGAGGAAATACCATACCTCATGAACTACTTTCAACACATCTCCGCCGACAAACTTGTGCTGCAGAGCCTGAGTGGCAAAGGATTGATGACGATGTTGCTGATATTCAAGAGGATGTGCTTGGATAATAAGGTACTCGTCCTTGACTTCTGCAACTTCAAGGACGTTCCCAGACACATGGTGTTCAACTTCCTCAAACCTTGCTGCAACCGCTTGACGGAAGTCCAACTTTCTTCCTGTCGCCACATGGACACCTCTTTCTCTCCCTACGAGTTCTGGGTGGCGGTTGGCGGCCTCTCCGGCTCCCAGCCCACTATCCGGCTCAAGGACCACTACGCCAGCTCTCCGTGGTTGGACCAACTGGCGAGAAGGATCTTGAGTCTGTCACATCCGCCGTGGATGTTTGAACTCGACGGAGTCAATCCTGCACGGGAAGCAGTCTACCAGCGCGTCTTGGACTGGCTGGAAGAAGACGCAAAGATGGGGGCAGTGTGGGTGGGAGAGAGACGGAAGCGAGAAGGAACAACCGAGCCTTCCGACTCTCAGGGGATTGTGGCTTGTCAACCAGCATGTGATGGGAGCGTCGGCTCCTCCACAAGTTCACGGACTACCACCGTCCAGTCAGGAGTTCAGAATCGAGGAGGCGGTCCGACCCCGTCTACCGAGCGGGAAGAACTAGAGAAGGAGACCAGATGGCGAGACTTCATCATCAAGATCAACAATTGTCGTGGCATTCGTCTGAACCGCTTCAGATACCAGCTCTGGACCTACGTCCTGCAGCCTCGCGGCATTAATATCGCGATGCAGAATCACAAGATCCTGGAGCGCTGCTTTGACGGCCAATACCGCTACTCAACACACCGGGAGCGACTGGTATTGAACCGACCAGATGGAGCTCGGCTCTCCCTCCACCTACAATGTTGACTTCCCGACTCCACACTCACCTTAACCACAATATTACTACTTCGGCCCTAACGACCACCTGAAGCCACTTCCCTTCCCACGGCTCCAAATACGGCAGTGTCGATCATCTCATAGTCTACTGCGGCCCCCGGCCTTCACCGGGAGCAGCTTCCCTCTGGACTCCGAGAGGACGACTGCCGTTGTGCTCCGTTCACATCTATGAACTCGGAGTTCGCTACACTATGGCGCCGGACAAACGATGATCCCCCTCCCGCACCCGTAGTATTGTGATGCTTGTAGCTTAGATCCGAGGTCTCGTTCCTCTGCCTGCACTAGTTGCTGATGTGATCAATCCTGCCCTTCCTGGCCGCCCGCGGGTGCGCTGTGCCATTTCCCAAACCAGTTTCGTCCGACCTCTAGTCGACGAGGCGGGCGGAAGGGAGGCCGGGATCAGTTGCTCTATTATGTGGCTCGCTCTGCCCCAACTAGTTTCCGCTCTACCCCCTTGACGGTGAAGACGAAAGAGATTCTCGCTATGTTCCCGCTGCATATCACCACATTTTATAGACCAGTTTTCTCGTAGCTTCTTTGCAAGGTATCGAAATCTGTTCCCTTTGTTCAGCTCTTTTAGCATCCAAGCAAACGCTATTCGAATATTTTCGATTTTTTCTGTAATATCCCCTCTTACGTTCAAATCAACTTTTCAACCTCAATTAACGGCATAAAGGAGGCCTAAAATCAAAATTCTGACCCCCGCGTCGCACTCTGCGACTCTTGACACCACTATATCTACACCCAGAACAGAGCCCCAAACCTAGCGCTATACCCCTGCCAAAAATAACTATGGACGTACTGACGGATCACGTATGGACACTTTTGAAAAAACTTTTTTGAGCATAATTTGCTTAATTCCTGACGAAATTCAGGAAAAATCTTTTTTTTTTTTTTTTTTTTTTTTTTTTTTTTTTTTATTTTTTTTTTTTTTTTTTTTTTTTTTTTTTTTTTAAAAAAATTTTATTTTTTTTTAATTTTGTTTAATTTTTTTTTTTGTAAAATTTTTTTTTTTTGGTTTTTTTTTTTTTTTTGTTTTTTTTATTTTTTCGGCGTGCTTGTTTGGGTTTTTTTTTTCTTTATATTTTTTTTTTTTTTTTTTTTTTTTTTTTTTTTTTTTTTTTTTTTTTTTTTAACTTTTTTTTGATATAAAGCTCTGTGTTTGCTGCGTCCATTGAGCCTACTTGCAGCTCTGTAACTTGCCCACAGAATATTTCGCAGCCAATCATATTTTCAAAAACCATGAATAGAGTGTCGTCGGGACGCTAAGAGGGCACAGTGCTTACGAATTTGGCACGCATACTGTCCAAATTTTGAGAATTGCCAAATCGAGATTGGCGGAACTTGAGTTTTTTGTTCACAAGTCGTGATATATTAAGTACCTCCCAGAACCTGTGCTTACATTCGGTGAAATTGGCTGAAAAATCGATTTTTATGTTTTTTTTTTTTTTTTTTTTTTTTTTTTTTATTTTTTTATTTTTTTTTTTTTTTTTTTTGATTTTTTTTTTTGTTTTTTTTTTTTTTTTTTTTTTTTTTTTTTTTTTTTTTTTTTTTTTTAATTTTTTTTTTTTTTTTTTTTTTTTTTTTTTTTTTTTTTTGTTTTTTTCCCCTTTTTGTTTAGTAGACAAGTATATAAGGGCTGGGGGTGGGTGGAAAAGAGGGAAAATTTTTTTTTTCAAAATTTCAATGTTTTATAGACCAGCTTTGTGTAGTTTTTCGCAAAAATTCCAGATCTGTCTCTTTGGTTTTTTTAGCTCTCCAAGCATCCTAGCAAACGCTATTATTTGTCAAGGTATTTTTCTTTTTGATTTTTTTTTCTGTTTGGAGGATCTCTTTTTTCCTTACCATTCAATACAACTTTGGGCCAACCTCAATGATCATTGGAACATAAAAGGAGGCCTGAAAATCAAAATTTTTCTGATCCCCCGCGTGGCCCCCGACTCTCCATAGATGATCAAACAGAACAGAGCCCCAAACAGCTATACCCCGCCAAAAGAAGAAGGATGGGAGAGATCACGGACAGACACTTAAAAAAAGATTTTTGGGCACCTCATAATGAATCACACCGCAAACAGAGCCCCAAACCAGCGCAACCCCGCCAAAAAGAACGGACGGATGGACGGACGGATCACGGACAGGACACTAAAAAAAGATTTTTGGGCATAACTTGCTCGAGATTTCCTCTTCCAAATTTGGCAAACTTTTTTTTTTGATTAAAGCTCTGTGTTTGCTGCGTCCATTGAGCCTACTCGCAGCTTTGTAAGTTGCCCATGGAATATTTGGCAGCCAATCATATTTTCAAAATCCGTAATAGGGTTGGTCCTTGGCTAAGAGGGGACCGTGCTTCCGCTCCGCTCGCACGGCCCCAATTTTGAGAATTGCCAAGAAGACTTGAGTTTTTTTGTTCACAAGTCATATATGCCGATTCTAAATCTGTGCTTACATTTAAATTTGGTCTAAAAACCATGGACTTCCCTTTTTGAGTGACAGATGGAAGGGCTGAAGTGGCTGGAAGATGAAAATTTTTTTTTCAAAATTTCAATGTTTTATAGACCAGTTTTGTGTAGTTTTTTGCAAGGATTCCGAATCTGTCCTTGGTTTAGCTCTCCGACCATCCTAGCAAACGCTATTTAAGATTTTCGATTTTTTTTGTAAGGGTCCCCCCTTACGTTCAATCAACTTTCCAACCTCAATTTCGGCATAAAGGAGGCCAAAAATCAAAATTCTGGAGGCGCCATGCCACCCTCCAGGGTCGATATACTATAGTGACGTTGAGACTGGAGCCCCAGATATTGCCAATCCCCATGCCGAGCAGAACGTACGGCGGACGGCGGACGGCGGACGGCGGACGGATAACGGACGGACACTTTTTAAAAAGTTTTTTGGCCATAACTTGCCCAATTCTCAACCAAATTTGGCAAACTTTTTTTTTGATTAAAGCTCTGTGTTTGCTGCGTCCATTGAGCCTACTCGCAGCTTTGTAAGTTGCCCATGGAATATTTGGCAGCCAATCATATTTTCAAAATCCGTAATAGGGTTGGTCCTTGGCTAAGAGGGGACCGTGCTTCCGCTCCGCTCGCACGGCCCCAATTTTGAGAATTGCCAAGAAGACTTGAGTTTTTTTGTTCACAAGTCATATATGCCGATTCTAAATCTGTGCTTACATTTAAATTTGGTCTAAAAACCATGGACTTCCCTTTTTGAGTGACAGATGGAAGGGCTGAAGTGGCTGGAAGATGAAAATTTTTTTTTCAAAATTTCAATGTTTTATAGACCAGTTTTGTGTAGTTTTTTGCAAGGATTCCGAATCTGTCCTTGGTTTAGCTCTCCGACCATCCTAGCAAACGCTATTTAAGATTTTCGATTTTTTTTGTAAGGGTCCCCCCTTACGTTCAATCAACTTTCCAACCTCAATTTCGGCATAAAGGAGGCCAAAAATCAAAATTCTGGAGGCGCCATGCCACCCTCCAGGGTCGATATACTATAGTGACGTTGAGACTGGAGCCCCAGATATTGCCAATCCCCATGCCGAGCAGAACGTACGGCGGACGGCGGACGGCGGACGGATAACGGACGGACACTTTTTAAAAAGTTTTTTGGCCATAACTTGCCCAATTCTCAACCAAATTTGGCAAACTTTTTTTTTGATTAAAGCTCTGTGTTTGCTGCGTCCATTGAGCCTACTCGCAGCTTTGTAAGTTGCCCATGGAATATTTGGCAGCCAATCATATTTTCAAAATCCGTAATAGGGTTGGTCCTTGGCTAAGAGGGGACCGTGCTTCCGCTCCGCTCGCACGGCCCCAATTTTGAGAATTGCCAAGAAGACTTGAGTTTTTTTGTTCACAAGTCATATATGCCGATTCTAAATCTGTGCTTACATTTAAATTTGGTCTAAAAACCATGGACTTCCCTTTTTGAGTGACATATGGAAGGGCTGAAGTGGCTGGAAGATGAAAATTTTTTTTTTCAAAATTTCAATGTTTTATAGACCAGTTTTGTGTAGTTTTTTGCGGATTCCAAGCTGTCCTTGGTTCTATCCTCCGAGTCTGGCTGCTCAATTTAAGATTTTCGATTCAACACAGCTTTTTTCGTGCGAGCGGAGCGGAAGCATGGTCCCCTCTTAGCCAAGACAACCCTATTACGGATTTTGAAAATTTGATTGCCTCCAGAATATTCCATGGGCAAGTTACGCTGGCCAATGACAGCAAACACAGAGCTTTAATAATAAAAAAAGTTTGCCAATTTTGGTTGAGAATTGGGCAAGTTATGGCCAAAAAACTTTTGAAAAAGTGTCCGTCCGTTATCCGTCCGCCGTGCGCCGTCCGCCGTCCGCCGTACGTTCTGCTCGGCATGGGGATTGGCAATATCTGGGGCTCCAGTCTCAACGTCACTATAGTATATCGACCCTGGAGGGTGGCATGGCGCCTCCAGAATTTTGATTTTTGGCCTCCTTTATGCCGAAATTGAGGTTGGAAAGTTGATTGAACGTAAGGGGGGACCCTTACAAAAAAAATCGAAAATCTTAAATAGCGTTTGCTAGGATGGTCGGAGAGCTAAACCAAGGACAGATTCGGAATCCTTGCAAAAAACTACACAAAACTGGTCTATAAAACATTGAAATTTTGAAAAAAAAATTTCATCTTCCAGCCACTTCAGCCCTTCCATCTGTCACTCAAAAAGGGAAGTCCATGGTTTTTAGACCAAATTTAAATGTAAGCACAGATTTAGAATCGGCATATATGACTTGTGAACAAAAAAACTCAAGTCTTCTTGGCAATTCTCAAAATTGGGGCCGTGCGAGCGGAGCGGAAGCACGGTCCCCTCTTAGCCAAGGACCAACCCTATTACGGATTTTGAAAATATGATTGGCTGCCAAATATTCCATGGGCAACTTACAAAGCTGCGAGTAGGCTCAATGGACGCAGCAAACACAGAGCTTTAATCAAAAAAAAGTTTGCCAAATTTGGTTGAGAATTGGGCAAGTTATGGCCAAAAAACTTTTGAAAAAGTGTCCGTCCGTTATCCGTCCACCGTCCGCCGTCCGCCGTCCGCCGTCCGCCGTACGTTCTGCTCGGCATGGGGATTGGCAATATCTGGGGCTCCAGTCTCAACGTCACTATAGTATATCGACCCTGGAGGGTGGCATGGCGCCTCCAGAATTTTGATTTTTGGCCTCCTTTATGCCGAAATTGAGGTTGGAAAGTTGATTGAACGTAAGGGGGGACCCTTACAAAAAAAATCGAAAATCTTAAATAGCGTTTGCTAGGATGGTCGGAGAGCTAAACCAAGGACAGATTCGGAATCCTTGCAAAAAACTACACAAAACTGGTCTATAAAACATTGAAATTTTGAAAAAAAAATTTTCATCTTCCAGCCACTTCAGCCCTTCCATCTGTCACTCAAAAAGGGAAGTCCATGGTTTTTAGACCAAATTTAAATGTAAGCACAGATTTAGAATCGGCATATATGACTTGTGAACAAAAAAACTCAAGTCTTCTTGGCAATTCTCAAAATTGGGGCCGTGCGAGCGGAGCGGAAGCACGGTCCCCTCTTAGCCAAGGACCAACTTTTTAACATTCAAAAATTGGCCAAAAATCGAATTTTGAGTTTTGACCACTCATGCTCAGCCAAAAGTCTTAAAAAAAACATGTCGACTTTTCAAAAAAAATATAAAAAAAAGGGGGGTAAAACTTTTTGTCCGTCCCCCTATTTCAGATATTTTACCTTCTCAGAAAAGCTCTCTAAATAATAGGACTGAAAAAACAAGGCTGACACCTCGTTTCCCCCCTTCATCGGAGATCCCCCCTAGCGGTTTCCCCCCCCCCAAGAAAGTTCCCCCCCTAATTAAAAACTCCCCTCCACACTTTACCCATACCCACACACCCTGCGCTAATGCAGCCCATAGTTGATACGGCAGTCTAAACAAGGAAAATTTCTCGTCTTGGGGGGACGCTGGCCCCGTCAAAACTCGGGGGGGAGCGCAGTCGTCGATTTCGACGCCTAGCCCCCCCCCCCCCCCCCCCCAAGACACAATTTCACCTATTTTCAACTAGTTTCACCAAATTTAGCGCAGGGTGTGTGTGGTAGGTAAAATCTTGAGGGGGGCAAAACTTCAAAAACGTCCAGTTCCACCACTCTCGATTAAGACAAAAATAGCTTTCCAAAAAATGTTTGTCAAATTCCCGTCAAGAATTCACCATTTCCGTCAAAGTCCATGTTTCAGGAGTTCTACCCAAAGAAGTGATGTTTCAAATGCTCGGGGGACGCAGCAATCACAGATTTTTGACAAAAATTAGCTTTCCAGAAAAAAATAGTTCGTCAAAATCCGTTAAGAATTCACCCATTTCCAGCATTGCCCATTTCACAGCCTTTCTACCCAAAAACTAATGTTTCAAATAGTCTGGGACTTCTTCTAAGAGCTAAGACGGCCCCCACCCCACCTTCTGAAGAGAAGCTGGTCGGCAAAGCCTGACGAATCAATTTGCGTGTCAGCACTTTTTGTTGCATGCTTTATGTCATGTGGCGCTATCACTGATAACATCAATTGCACACCAGCATAGGTCCAGAAAGGAAATGTTAAGGCATCAACCACACTTCCCCCGAGGGGACCCTCTGGAGTCCCCCCCGGGGGGACCCCTGGGGGGACTTTCTGAGGACCCCCCCAGGGGGACCCCCCAGAGTCCCCCCGGGGGGGTCTGTCTGTGGCTCCCACCCTTCCTGGAATTTCGTCAGGAATTAAGCAAATTATGCTCAAAAAACTTTTTTCAAAAGTGTCCGTCCGTGATCCGTCCGTCCGTCCGTTCTTTTTGGCAGGGGTATAGCGCTAGGTTTGGGGCTCTGTTCTGGGTGTAGATATAGTATATCGAGGTCGCAGAGTGCCACGCGGGGGTCAGAATTTTGATTTTAGGCCTCCTTTATGCCGTAATTGAGGTTGGAAAGTTGATTGAACGTAAGGGGGGACCCTTACAAAAAAAATCGAAAATCTTGAATAGCGTTTGCTTGGATGCTCAGAGAGCTAAACCAAGGACAGATTTGGAATCCTTGCAAAAAACTACACAAAACTGGTCTATAAAATGTGGTGATATGCAGCAGGAACATAGCGAGAATCTCTTTCGTCTTCACCGTCAAGGGGGTAGAGTGGAAACTAGTTGGGGCAGAGCAAGCCACATAATAGAGCAACTGATCCCGGCCTCCCTTCCGCCCGCCTCATCAACTAGAGGTCGGACGAAACTGGTTTGGGAAATGGCACAGTGCACCCGTGGGCGGCCGGGAGAGGGCATAGTGGATCACACTATCAATTAGCGCAGGCAGAGGAACAGGGCCTCGGATCTAAGCTACAAGCATTGCAATACTACCGGGACGGGAGGGGAATCATCCTTGTCCGGCTCCATAGCATAGCAAACTCCGAGTTCATAGATGTGAACGGAGCAAAACGGCAGTCGTCCTCTCGTAGTCCAGAGGGAAGATGACGCTGGACTCTAAGAGCTGCTCCCGGTGAAGGCAGAGGGCCGCAGTGGGCTATGAGATGATGGACACTGCTGTATTTGGAGCCGTGGGAAGGGAAGTGGCTTCAGGCGGTCGTTAGGATCGAAGTAGGTAATATTGTGGTTAAGGTGAGTGTGGAGTCGGGAAGTCAACATTGTAGGTGGAGGGAGAGCCGAGCTTCATCTGGTCGGTTCAATACCAGTCGCTCCCGGTGTGTTGAGTAGCGGTATTGGCCGTCAAAGCAGCGCTCCAGGATCTTGTGATTCTGCATCGCAACATTAATGCCGCGGGGCTGCAGGACGTAGGTCCAGAGCTGATATCTGAAGCGGTTCAGACGAATGCCATGACAATTGTCAATCTTGATGATGAAGTCTCGCCATCTGGTCTCCCTCCCTAGTTCTTCCAGCTTGGTAGATGGGGTTGGACCGCCTCCTCGATTCTGAACTCCTGCCTGGACGGTGGTAGTCCATGAACTTGTGGGGGAGCCGACGCTCCCATCACGTGCTGGTTGACGAGCCACAATCCCCTGAGAGTCGGAAGGCTCGGTTGCTCCTTCTCGCTTCCGTCTCTCTCCCACCCACACTGCCCCCATCTTTGCGTCTTCTTCCAGCCAGTCCAGTACATGCTGGTAGACTGCTTCCCGTGCAGGGTTGACTCCGTCGAGTTTGAACATCCACAGCGGATGTGACAGACTCAAGATCCTTCTCGCCAGTTGGTCCAACCACAGAGAGCTGGCATAGTGGTCCTTGAGCCGGATAGTAGGCTGGGAGCTGGAGAGGTCGCCAACCGCCACCCAGAACTTGTAGGGAGAGAAAGAGGTGTCCATGTGGCGACAGAAAGAAAGTTGGACTTCCATCAAGCGGTTGCAGCGAGGTTTGAGGAAGTTGAACACCATGTGTCTGGGAACGTCCTTGAAGTTGCAGAAGTTGAGGATGAGTACCTTGTTATCCAAGCACATCCTCTTGAATATCAGCAACATCGTCATCAATCCTTTGCCACTCAGGCTCTGCAGCACGAGTTTGTCGGCGGAGATGTGTTGAAAGTAGTTCATGAGGTATGGTATTTTCTCCTTCGACATCACGTCCGTGATCTTGAGTATGGGGCCGACTGCCCTCCTTGTCAGGCTGTTCCTTTTCTGTTTCTTGATTCGCCTTATTCCCTTTGGTGGAGGGTCAAGACGAAGTGACTTGAACGGTGGTTTGTCATCCTCCGCGTCTCCTGGAATGGCGTCGTCCGTGGATTTCTCCAGTCTGATCTCCAGTCCGTTCTGTGATGTCACAGTCAGTGAACTGAAGCGGACCTTGGGTAAGGCCTCCCAAGGTGCCTGATCCACCAACTGGTGCCATCTACCGCACACGAGTCTAGTGCTGGCGAGGCTGTGTCCATCAAGGCGTTGTAGTATCAGTTCCAGAATTTCATTTGGCAGTTCGTCGAGTGAGGGCGACGTCGTGACCAGTTTGGCCACTACTGTCTGGTCCTGTCCCGCTTCCTCCATTTGGGTCTCGGACAGGGAGAGAAGAGCTGTCACGGCATCAACTTCCTCAGTTATTTCCGCCGCCACTAGTAGCTGTCTCCAGTTGAAGCAAAGCTTCCGGTAATGGCGTTGAAGTGGTGGTCGGCAGGGATCAACTGGAGGAAGTCTTCCCAGCTGGGACTCGATCAGAACAATGGCCAACCCCACATGTGCCAGGCTGGTATAGTCTCTGTGATGGGGAACTGGAATGTCCATCCGATCTGGGTCGTTGTCCCCTTTTCTTTCCGCAAGGTGGTCTTTGGCATTGGTGAGCAGTCTGTGGCCCTTTGTCGCTCTTGGGTCTGCCTGGACGGCTTCTAGGAGAACGCTGGTCTTGCGGTAGAGGATATCGCACAATTCCATGAACTGTGTGAGTTCCTTGCTCTTGTCATTGTGTACAAGGAGGTTGCCCACGATCGTCGGATGGAAAGCTCCCTGGGCCACTAGTTGATCCATGATAGAGCACCAGGAGACGTTGTTGGCATGGACGCACGCCAGGCAGTGGTAGGTCGTCAGTTCGTTCTCCAATAGTTGTTGACAGACTATCATAAGAAATCCGGCGTCCGATGGTCCTAGGATGGGTCCGAGCTCCTCCTGAACACAGGCCAGGCAATAGTGTTGTGGACAATAACTGCATCGGACTTGGTCAGCCGGCCCGATGGTCTCGAGGCATTGGTGGCAGATGGAGGTGACGGGGGCTGGAATCGAAGCCATGATAGATGTGGCGTCGAGGTCTGATGCAGCAGTTGTAGCGATGCACGAGCTTGTGTCTAGCTGTCCAGCTACAATCAGGCTCTAGCTTAGTTCTTCTGGTCAACTTGGAGGCCGCGCTGCACAAGTGATGCCCTGGAGAGGGAGTAGATCTGTGGCAAGACCTTGCTAAGCTCATCCAGGCCTTACTCTCTTCTTGGTTCATTCGCGTCGTTCCTCATTTGTCTGACTGGTGTTATGATGAAGGGGGTCTCGTGGCTTCTGCGGTTGAAGTCCTTGCCTCTCCCTTCTCCACCATGTCGTTCGGAGCTCCTCCTCTCTCCATGTCCTTTTCTCACGATCCTGTCTCCTTTGACCGGTCGGCATCCAATGAGCCTCGTGATGGTGTTTGGTGATGGAGTTCCAGCTCTCCAGTTCACTTGGGAGAACATGGTACCGTCAGTCTCCTTCTCCTTTTCCTGTTTCTCCCGGAGAAGCTGTGCTCCGCGCTTCCTTGGTGGGGGCCACATGTCCAGCTAATGCAGTATGACGCTGTGGCGCCTAGAGTTCAGGGGCACAATGTCATCTCGTGAGGCTGGGATGCATAATGTTGATGGCGAAAGCTGTCGATGTCCCCGCGGAGGCTATCGATCCCGCCGGCTTGATCCTCATGGACCGAGTCCACTGTTGGCTTCCTATTTAGGGAGAGGTGGGGCGGTTTGAGTAGTGGCTGGTCATGAGTGTGCGGATGGGAGGCTCGGCATGCGGGAAGTGGTGGAGGGCAGCGTGGAGCACATCCATGACTCTGTGCTTTGCGATGTTAATGCAGACCAGCTCGGGTGGGTACCCTACTTCTCCCGCCGGGCCTGTCTTCGTGGTGAGTTGAATGCTGTAGCGTCTACCTGGTAGGGTGGACTGAACTGGGCCGTGAGACGGTAGTGGCCGCCAAGCTGTACAATCTCTTGGCAGTGAGACTGCATCGGAGCCTTGAGACTGGGTTGCGTAGAGGTCTGGTGGCTATAAGGCTGTACGGAGTCTGAAGGTTGTGAGGCTGTGGTCTCCTGGGACGCACAATGTCTGCAGCAGTCCGTGAGACCATCAGTAGTGTGTCTAGGGTTGGTGGAGTCGGTGGGCAATCAGAAGCATGGGTCCAAAATTATGGTGCTTGCCGTTCCGGGCCAGTCAGATGGTGAGCTTAGGACTGTATGAACCATGAGCTCTTGCTCTGGAGCCCGTGACCATGCGCGGAGCGCTGCGGGTCTAATGGCGACCGTCTTGAGACTTCCAGGTCTCTTAACATTCATCCAGCAACCTCGTGATCAGCCGTGGGCGGTGGATGTTCAAACAGCCAGTGACGGTGTTGGAGGTTCTTTATGACCCTAGGCTCTCATAATGATGGTCATGTCAACCGGAGACTGCGTGCAGCGCCGGTTGCTGAGTCATCTCTTTGGAGGCTGGCAGTGCTGATGGTTGACAAGTGAAGACGGCAAGAGTGAGGTCGGAAATTATGCAACTCCATCGACCATGCAAATCTCATAGCTACAGGTAGACCCGAGGAAGGCGCTGTCCCAACCGATGTCATCCAGATAGTTCAGTCTGCCCTGCTGTTTGGTGAACATGTCGCAGTAGCAGCTGTCTAGCAGTCTTAGTAGTGAGAGTTGCTGTTGCAGTTCCCGGCAGCACCGTCCGCCGGAGGCAAGAAGAGATCGATGTGCTCTTTTAGCTCCCTTGATGAGTAGGTTGGAAGTCTTAACATCCAGGACGATGTTGAGATGCGACAGACCGAAAGGCTGGAGGCTGTTCTTCATGGGACGGGAACCAGAAGAGTGGCGATGAAGACGTGTACGCTGGTGGGTGTGCACGTTCTTATGTCTCCCTTCTAGCTTGCCGAGATGTCGCCGCGAAGCTAGGAACTCGTGAGGTCCTTGAGGCTCAGCCTAGTCTTATAGCCGCTGAGGTCTCTGTCAGTGAAGCAGATGACTAGCAGTGATCTGTGCCTCTTCAGTCATATCCAAGAAGGTACCCCTCCACGGATGAAGTCGATTTTTGCTTAGTCAGCCTGTGAGGGTTGTCGAGGATGGCCCTGGGCTTGACGGAAATTGCCCTCAGTTGACTTCCTGGTTGTTCAACAAGGCATCTGCGCTCAATCGCTTCCAGTCAGTCTCCAGTAGTAGATTGGAGGTATGAGACACCAGTGTGTCTGGTGGGAGGCTCTGGCTGCTTCCATTCTTATGTGTAAGGCTTGATCGGTTAACAGTAGTAGACAGAAGTCCGAGGTACTTCCAGCTGTGGTGGAAAGGCCTTGCGTTCTCCGTATCCATTTGACGGTCTGGGTCTTCCGCGGTGGTCGATGAGGAACCTTGGCCTCCAGTGGTGGTGATTAGCCGTTCTCATCCACCACTGTGTCAGTGGGGTCCCCAATTGGCTGGAACCAATGTGGCAGACTGTGGATAGAAGCAGGTGCATCCTCCATCCACTGTAGATGATCTCAGGAGCTCGCTGGAGACTGCAGGAACCGGTGTTGACTGACAGGAAGCTACGGCCGCCTGCAGTGGCTCCTTGGGTATGACGCCCTGGTAGCTTCCAGTATCCTGCTGGAGGCCTTGATAGTCTTCTGTTGTGGCCGGTGGCCTTGACAGTTTCCAACTGCAGGTTAGAGCCCTTGACCGTAGGAAAGTCTTGATGGCCTTCAGTTTGTGTTTGAGGCCTGGACAGTTGGCAGCAACGGCAGTAAGCCTGGGAAGCTTCCGGTTGCGGCGGGAAGCCTTTGCCGCCTCCATTGTCAACCAGCGGCCGTGAGTAGAAGGCCTTGTTCACCAGCTGTGGCGGGCAGGTCCTGATTAGTTAGCAGCGGCTGAACAGATGCTTGTGTCCTCCAGCCAAGGTGGATGGTCTCAGTGGCTTCCGATATCGTGTTGAGGGCTTGAGATGTTGACAATAACCGGCAGAAGACTTGTCAGTTTCCCCAGATAGCATGCTGGAGGCCTAAGGATCCGGTGGTGACTGACAGGACGTTCTGGCAGTCTCCCGTGGATGGTGAGTCTTCCTACGCTTGCCTAGCGGGTGGGGATGCCGTTGAATAGCACTGGCATCCCTCAGGCTCTACGTTGAAGATGTCTACTGTTGTCGTCAAGCAGTAGTCATCTCGTGTTGCTGTCATCTGTCGCATCGTTCAGAGAGTGTTGGGCAAGGCTGAGCTGGTAGAAGGAGCTCAGTCTGGACCAGATGTGACAGGTGTGGTGCAAGGAATGTAGGGATGGAGAGTGTAGGAGCAAATGGACACAATATTCGTTATCTACGATTCACAATTTCAGTAATTTCATCCACTTTGAACAGCCAAAGGCCAAAAAACAGCCTAACGTCCAACAAATAAAAACAGCCAAGATGAAGTTGATGATGAGCTGCTTGTACACCATGGCCTGGTAGAAGCCCATGAAAACAATGTAGGAGCAAATGGACACAAGATTCGTAATCTATGCCCCAATTTACCTATATGGTGCAGTTAGTGAGGCCAAAAACCCTTTAAAATGCTTCAAGACAAAGTTGATTATGAGCTGCTTGCACACCACGGCCTGGTAGAAGCCCATGAAGACAATGTAGGAGCAAATGGACACAATATTTGTTATCTACGCTCCAATTTACCTATATGGTGCGGTTATTGAGACCAAAAACCCTTTAAAAAGCCCCAAGACGAAATTGATGATGAGCTGCTTGTACACCATGACCTGGTAGTAGCCCATGAAGACAATGTAGGAGCAAATGGACACAAGATTCGTAATCTACGCCCCAATTACCTATATGGTGCAGTTAGTGAGGCCAAAAACCCTTTAAAATGCTTCAAGACAAAGTTGATTATGAGCTGCTTGCACACCACGGCCTGGTAGAAGCCCATGAAGACAATGTAGGAGCAAATGGACACAAGATTCGTAATATATGCCCCAATTTACCTATATGGTGCAGTTAGTGATTTAAAGAGGTATTAGTATCAAGCTAGATCCGATTGTACTAATGGGAAGTGACTGTTTTGGGTTCTCTTCTAAGCTATCTCATTTTATCATATTCATAAATTGCAATTCTAATTGAGGTTTAAGTAACATTGTCGATGCAGACGAAATAATGTAAACGTAAATTGAAATGTAAACGAAATAACGAAAAAACGAAAGTCTGGCTATAAATACAAAATTAATTTCGATGTTTCATAGCCATGAGTTCTTCTTGGGTAGTAATGAAAATCTAATCTTCTCCATCTGGTGTCGATTTCTTGATCTGGAAGGAGCAATTAGCACAGGCCCATCCATCCATCAACCAATTGGCGCAGGGTAAACGAAAGAATGGTCGTCCTCTACCTTCAAACGAATCTGTTGAACAGTGCTCTCTCCCTGCGCAGTGATTTTCTTGCTCGATCGCTCTCTCGTTGATTTGTGTGCGCTTCCCTCCCGCTGTGATCATCCCAATCTCCTTGCTCCTGTTGTCGTTCCTTGCTCTCTCGATTCTGGTAAAAGATCTGAAAACCAAGATTAGGAATTATATATTATGCGTTTGAATTCTCGTAGCCCTCCTGTCCCTGTGGAAGTTAGTATTGAGGGATATGAGTCATTTAATCTTTTTATAATATTCGTTAATTCATTCCTTGTAAACCCTTTCGTCAACATGTTCTGTACTAAAGTTTTTGTATTCTCCCTGAGTTCATCCCATTCTGTGCAGATACGACAAAAGCGAATTATTTGACTATAGAAAGTGTTCAGCCCTAGCTCCATTGGTTGGTTGCTTGATTTTTCAGGCATTGTGATTACGTGGAAGTTAAATGCTCTCCTTTTGTCATAAATTGTGCGCCCGTTATTAGCAGTGCTCAGTGACAAGTCGAGAAATGATAGGGTTCCATTCTTAGGGTAGTCGTAGCCTAGTGGCAGGGAACTGGGGTACATGTGACTGGCCGCTTCTTTTAAAGCCTCTTTGTCGAAGGCTAGGATGTCATCTATGTACCTACATGTTCCTCGTAGCATTCTAGCCAGTGTATAGTTTTCAGGTTTCGTTAGGAAGTCAAATTCCAATTTTGATAGTACAAGGTCGGCAACTAGGGGGCTGCAACTGGTACCCATGGCAATGCCTTTTGTTTGTCTAAAAATGTTCCCCGCAAAGCAGACATAGGCTTCGTTAACTACCACTTCCATCATTTTTCTTACGTTTGCTTCCATTAGACTTATATTACGCCTGTCTTCATTGTTATGCATGTAGCTGTATTTCCCCTTGGTTATATATTTGTATTTGCGGAATATGATGTAAACTATTTCTCCTAGTTTTGAGAGTACCAAGTCGTGCTCAAGTGCGGTGAATAAAGTGCTAAAATCAGCTGTACACATGTTGTCATTGGGTCTACCTCTCCCTGTTCGTATAATGCTAACAATTTCCCCACTGTTCTTAATGCTCCAAAAAAGGTCGATTCCCTTCTTTTCCCCTATATTTCTGCAGAACCTGCCCCAATGTTCCCCTATTGTTTTCAGAATATTTGTCAGTTCAACCCCCAGACTCTTTAAGCTACTTCTTTTAGCCCCGGCTATAAATCTGGCTCCTATTGGGTTTTTGTGGAATTTCGGTGCCATCCAGATGACCGGTATTGTTTTATTGTCCTCCTCTATTTCGCCTAGCCCCATTTCCTCGAGTAAATTGGCATGTCTTGCGATAAGCCTGTCTGCTGTCTCCCTGCTCCAGGGTTTGTAAGTGTTGTTTCCTGTGGCTGTCCATGTCCCGTCTGGTCCTAATATTACCCCCATCTCCTTGCTCATTCTAAAGAGGTATTCCTTTTTGCAGATTATAGCTAGGTTGTTCGATGCCTTATCTACTGGTGTAATGACTGTATCCCTATGTAACTCCCGTAATTGGTATTGATATTCCTCATCTATTTCATTTTCCTGTCCCTTGCCTGCCTTGATCCCCACTCTATTTTTAATCCTCTCCAAGATGCCCACCATATCTGCATA
>JASANA010003856.1:0-78587 GCA_030248095.1 Ptycholaimellus sp. GST1_10
GCCCAGTGTTGCACTCGGAAATTATTTCCGATTCCGATTCCGATTCCGATTAATTCCCAAGTCCCTTTGCTCAAAAAAATTTCAGATTCTTCCGATTTCCGATCCGAGGGAGGTCCCATTTCAGATTTAAGAAATGTGGGGGTACTTTTTTGGCTATTCTGGCTGTCAGTGAAGGTCATGCATGCCTCTGCGATGGCTCTGCGTTGCCTCTGTGACAGGGGGATGGCTTTGGAGGCCTCTGAAAGTGATACCAACCCGTTAACCTTGAGGCATCTTTGGCCCTTTTGTGCCCCATTTTGCTCGGCTCTCAGGCCTCACATGAGTCAAACTTGTGTGTTGGTCATGAATTTCTCTGACTGGGTAAAGATAACTCAAACATAGGAGCCTCCCTCCTCCCTCCTCCCTCCTCCCTATGCCAAAGCATAGGGAACCTCCTTCCTCCCTATGCCGAAGCATAGGATGCCTTCCTTCTCCCTATGCCAAAGCATAGGGAGCTTTCCCCCTCCCTATGCCTAGCAGTGGCATAGGGAGGGCCCGAGCATAGGGATCACTCAATGCCAGAACATTCTTACATTTCATCTGTTATAGTTGTCAATCCATGAAGAATTATGCACAGGCCGGTAGTATTGAAACTAGGGATGACAGGGAAGGCAAACCCAGGCTATCCCTCATCGTCTGAACAAAGTGATAAAAGGCTGTAGCTTACACCCCATTAGGACTGCTTGGGGGCTGAATTCGCGGCAGAATGGGTTTTAGGGCATTCTAAGCACCTCTCATCTACAAAGTGGAGTGCTTTTGGGGTGCCTTTCCCCCTTAAACTACCCCAGGATCAGGGGGTGGCCGTGCATGAGCATGGGGAAAATTTTGATTTTGGGGCTTGTGTTAGATTAAAAATTTTAATGGGCGGTTATTCTTGTCCAGGTCCTGTACTTGACAACCATGTGTATAGTGGTCAACAGAAGTGCGGTTTTCATGTCAAACTTTCCTCCTGTTGAAAAGTACATGATTTTAGGCAAGATGATGGGATATAGTAAGCAAGAGCACAATCAGAATGCAAAAAGGCGGGCTGACACCTCATCCCCCCAAGGTCCCCCCCAAGATTTTACCTACCACACACAACCTGCGCTAACTCATCCCCTAGTTGATATGGCTTAGGCGAATTGTAGGTGAAATTAGGTGAAAATAGGTGAAATTGAGTCTTGGGGGAGGGGGGGGGGGAACTAGTCGTCGAAATCGATGACTAGTCCCCCCCCAAGAGTTTTGACGCCCAGTCCCCCCCAAGACACAAATTTCCCTGTTTAGACTGCTGTATCAACTAGGGGATGCATTAGCGCAGGGTTTGTGGGTAAAGGTGAAAATCTTGGAGGGTGGAATTTCATGAGGGGAGAAACTTTCATGGGGGGAAACTTTCAAAACATCCCTTGGGGGGGAATCCCATGGGGGGAACTAGGTGTCAGCCAAAAGGCAAGCACAGGAATGGTCTTTTTTTCTATGGAGCCCTGTGGCATACGGGGGAGGGGTTCAAAACATTAGGAGGCTGGGTAGTGAGCTTCCTATGTCATAACATTGCATACGGGGGAGGGGTTCGAAACATTAGGAGGCTGGGTAGTGAGCTTCCTATGTCATAACATTGCATACGGGGGAGGGGTTCGAAACATTAGGAGGCTGGGTAGTGAGCTTCCTATGTCATAACATTGCATACGGGGGAGGGGTTCGAAACATTAGGAGGCTGGGTAGTGAGCTTCCTATGTCATAACATTGCATACGGGGGAGGGGTTCGAAACATTAGGAGGCTGGGTAGAGAGCTTCCTATGTCATAACATTGCATATGGGGGAGGGGTTCAAAACATTAGGAGCCTGGGTATAAGTGGGGAGTTGTCCCCCACTTCCATCGCTATACATACACTGCACTATCCTGGCCCTCAACCAGGGCTAAACTGCGCAAAAAAGGCCCTTCCTGTCGGAAATCCCTAAAAATATTTCCGATTTTTGAAATCGGAAGAAAATCGGAAGAATCGGAAAATTCTAAGTCATTTCCGGTAGGCATTTCTGAGATTCTGAAATTCACAAAAATTCTTCCGATTCTTCCGATTTCTTCCGATTCTTTCGATTCTTCCGATTCTTCCGATTCCGACAATTTCCGGGAAAAAAATTTCCGATTCGGAAATAATTTCCGATCCGAGGGTCTTCCGATTCTTCCGATTTCCGATCTGGGCCTTCCAATTTCCGAGTGCAACACTGCTGGAGCCTTTGCTGCACCTCTGCAATCTATGCATTGGTTGCATGGCAAACAGCACAGAGAAGCTGGAGCCTTTGCTGCACCTCTGCAATCTATGCATTGGTTGCATGGCGAACAGCACAGAGAAGCTGGAGCCTTTGCTGCACCTTTGCAATCTATGCATTGGTTGCATGGCGAACAGCACAGAGAAGCTGAAGCCTTTGCTGCACCTCTACAATCTATGCGGCGTAACGCCGAAATGGCGTAACGCCTAAACGGCGTAACGCCGAAATGGCGTAACGCCGAATCGGCGTAACGCCAAATCGGCGTAACGCCAAATCGGCGTAACGCCGAATCGGCATAACGCCATTTCGGCATAACGCCAACAGCACAGAGAAGCTGGAGCCTTTGCTGCACCTCTGCAATCTATGCATTGGTTGCATGGCGAACAGCACAGAGAAGCTGGAGCCTTTGCTGCACCTCTGCAATCTATGCATTGGTTGCATGGCGAACAGCACAGAGAAGCTGGAGCCTTTGCTGCACCTTTGCAATCTATGCATTGGTTGCATGGCGAACAGCACAGAGAAGCTGAAGCCTTTGCTGCACCTCTACAATCTATGCGGCGTAACGCCGAAATGGCGTAACGCCTAAACGGCGTAACGCCGAAATGGCGTAACGCCGAATCGGCGTAATGCCAAATCGGCGTAACGCCAAATCGGCGTAACGCCGAATCGGCGTAACGCCATTTCGGCATAACGCCAACAGCACAGAGAAGCTGGAGCCTTTGCTGCACCTCTGCAATCTATGCATTGGTTGCATGGCGAACAGCACAGAGAAGCTGGAGCCTTTGCTGCACCTCTGCAATCTATGCATTGGTTGCATGGCGAACAGCACAGAGAAGCTGGAGCCTTTGCTGCACCTCTGCAATCTATGCATTGGTTGCATGGCGAACAGCACAGAGAAGCTGGAGCCTTTGCTGCACCTCTGCAATCTATGCATTGGTTGCATGGCGAACAGCACAGAGAAGCTGAAGCCTTTGCTGAACCTCTGCAATCTATGCATTGGTTGCATGGCAAAATCCCACAATGCAAACTGGAGCATAGACATCCCATAACTATCCCATATCAAGCCAAGTTATGCCATAACAGGCCCAGTTATGGCATAACTATGGCATATCTTGGCCCCTCAAAAATTATACATACATTCACATTAGAATCGGCCAATTATACAATACTATACATTATATGGATTCTATAAGATTCTGTAATGTACACATTATGGCATAAAAAAACGGCAACACTGTGCTTAAAAAGGATTCGAACCTCTCAGTTTCACCCAGCCGTTTAATCGCATAGACCACTACACCACGGATGCATATACATAGCTGCTTAACTGAAGACTTATGAACAAAAGTCAATACATGAGGCCCAAGGACCCGGGGAAGGGTTGTGGGGGAAGAAATGAATACCTACTATCGTCTATTGAATAGATGCGGAGAAGAAGGAGAAGAAGGAGAAGAAGGAGAAGGAGAAGGAGGAGTTCGGACAAATGGTTTTTTGCATTTTTCACCCTAAAATCAAACGTTTTACGAAAAACTCAAAAGATAAACTATAGTCAATTCGATGTTGCTCTTTCCAATGGTGAAAGAATTAGAGCGATTGGAGCCTTCTGTGACGAGCAATCGCCTTATCAAATTTAAGATCTAGCAATAACCCTCAAAACATACACCTGGGTCGAAAAGAGGGTATGTAAAATACCTTTTGTGAAACCTTCTTCTCATACTTTATAAAATAAGAATCTGCATATTATTTTCTCATTTTTGCAGCCAACTCCGAAAAATGCGTTTATGCAAAAAATCATAATGAAGCCCATTTTAAATATGGTGCGTAACACCAGTGAATACCTAATTCTACTTTCTTGATAAGTTATCAGGCTCAGTGTTAATTAACATGAGCAACACAGCTTCAGCTGTTATATGGGACAATTGAGGCCATGTGGCTAAATGTTCGAAAGCAGCCATGTGGCTAAATGTTGGAAAGGAGCTGTGAGAAGGTGGTGGATGTTGTATGCCTGGAGGTAGGAGCAATCAGAAGGAGTGGAATGTGTTTGCAGATCAGCGTTGCTGGGTGTTGGCATGCATTATTGAAATGTGAAAAGCCCAGCACCGCTTGCTGCAATTACGTGGCTCGCTTCCCACATATTGCTTTGGCTCTCTGCCACCCTTTTTTGCCATCCTTTTTGTTGCCACTTCCCCGTCTTTCATTTATTGCTTCATTCCCGTGAATTCTACACCGCTCAGGTATTTAGTCCCCAAGCGTGACATCAATTCAGCGGCATTGGGCTGGCGCGAACGGAGCTTAAGCGGAGTGTCAGCGCAAAGCCCCTCTTTTCGACCTAGGTGTACGTTTTTGGGGTTATTGCTAGATCTCAATTTTGATAAGGCTGCTGCTCGTCACAGAAAGCTCCAATCGTTTTAATTCTTTTTGCAATGGAAAGAGCAACATCGAATTGACTATAGTTTATCTTTTGACTTTTGCCCAAAACTATTTATTTAACAATGAAAAATGCCAAAAACCATTTGTCCGAACTCCTCCTTCTTCTCCTTCTGCTCCTTCTGCTCCGCATCTATTCAATGGATGATAGTAGGTATTCATTTTATCCCCCCGCCCCCTGCCCCCGGTCACTGGGCTTTATCATATAGTCATTTATTGATAAATCTGAAGTTAGGCTAAGGTGGCATATGCCGCAGTGGTGTAGTGGTGTACGCGATTGGTCAGATGAATGATCCTGGCAGGTTCGTATCCTTCTCAAGCATTCTTTTTTATTTTTGTCTGTTTAAAGTTGAGAAAACAACTGGTATCATCGGAAGGCCTAATGTAAAGCTCTATTTTCCCAAAAATCGATTCTCCTAAACAAAATCTAAGAAAATTTCTCAAAAATTTTTATGTTTGCCTATAGATTTGCATTGTAATTTCCGATTTGAAAATTTTTTTTTAAGTTTTTGTTTTTTATTTTTTTTATTTATCTAATAAAATCTTAGCTAAATATATAACCAACATTATAAAATTTGTATTTATACATTTTATACTATATTAAAAGTGGAAGAAATATCTGGTACCATCGGCAGGCCAAATGTGGGTCTCTTTTCTCCAAAATTTGCAATTGACTCGAGTAAAAAGTCAAGGAAATACATTTTATACTAGTGGAATCTGCTGCGTCATCTGCATTTTGTTTTTGGGCGCGCATGGAAAGAGACAATGATCTGCGCGCCAAAAACAAAATGCAACTGTCCAAGCAGCAGATTCCACTAGTATAAAATGTATTTCTTTGACTTTTTACTCGAGTCAATTGCAAATTTTGGAGAAAAGAGACCCACATTTGGCCTGCCGATGGTACCAGATATAGCAAATTTACACTAAAGTCAAAAAGTTGCATCCAAAGCAAATGTTCGACCATGAACAAGTGATGGCCGGAAATTCTGGAGAACTAAATGGGTTCATACGCGCGGCTTAGCCTGAAATGTAGGTACTTGGAGGGGGTCGATACGAGAGAGAATCTGGGGCAGGAATGGCCCCATCATTTGCCTACCCTGCGCCCATACACACACTTTTATACCTATACACAACCTAGTGCCCCTTCTTTCAGCTTGCGTTTAGATTTATCCGCAAGCGCAAAGCTCATTTCATCAATTGCCAAGCCAACTATACTCCCCTACAGCTCACCATGAGCGGTAAGCCTTTTTCGCTACCAATAAAATGAATGGCATAGGAATTGTTTAACATTTTGACTGCCATTTATGCATTTTTCATATCACGGAAATGGATGAATTGACAGGGAAAACAGAGCCAGTGGAGGCGATGGAGCAGAGTGGAGGGGCTGCTGAGAAGGGGAATGAGACAAATGCGGTAGGAATGGCTGCTGGGTTGTGGATTAGGAGGGGAGGAGAGTGAGAGTTGTAGGAGGAGCCAATGGAGGTGAAATCGTCGCAGTGGAGCGAGGACGAGCGATACAAGGCTCTGATAAGCCAGCTGGTGGACCCAGGCGTGGCCTCCTGCATCCTGGACCTCTATCAGGCCCAAATCCTCAGCCCCGAAGACGTGGACGAACGCGTCATCGAGATGTTCAAAAGTTTCAAGGTCTCCTCTTTTCATCCCTACTCAATTGATGGCCGGCTAAGTCAAGAGGAATTGCAAATGCAGAATGGATGCAGAGTGTTAGCGTGTATGAAAAGGAAGGGATGTTGTCAGGCGGATCAGGGCAAATTCATCGCGACGCAGCTGAAGACGACGAGCCTGCTGGGCGTGCAGAACAAGGCGAGCTTCCTGATGGCCGTCATGAAGAACTTCCGCGACCGCGCACGAACCATCGGCCTACAGCCGGCCCTCGACCTACCTCTCTGCGCTGGCCCTGATCCCCAGAAACTCAAGGCACCCCTTTCATTCATCCCTAATACCTCTAGACTTAAAGAAAGCCATCCTCACAGGCCATTCTGGACAAGAGCGGCTACAACCTGGAGGTGACCATGGGACAGCGCAAGTACGGAGGGCCTCCGCCACAGGGCCCGCCGCAAATGCCCACCAAACCCGGCCACGAGGCATGCTTCTTTCTTACCAGTCTCTTTCTCTGCTAACAGCGAAGGACTGCAGTGCTACATCGGACACATTCCCAAGGAGCTGTTCGAGGACTCCCTCATCCCGCTCTTCCAAGAGGTTCAGAAGTGGCCGTGGCTGGGGAATGGGGGCAGAGTGTATTTATGTAGGTGGGTGGGATCTGGGACCTGCGTCTGATGATGGACCCGATGACGGGAAGCAACCGAGGCTACGGCTTCGTCACCTTCATTGAGCCGGGAATGGCCAAAATAGCAGCCCAGAAGGTTGTCTTTTTGCTCACAATTAAAGCTACAGCTCCCCAACTCCTGAAGCTCTTTCGCAGAACATTCATTTCCGTTCCAGGACATATTTGGGCAATCCAGAAAGGGCATTTTCTGGCTCATTGGCGAAATTGTGGCAGTGTATAATTGGGCTGAAGTTCCAGATGTTGAAGTGCTGGTGGAAATTGAAGCGAAAATTGGCGGAAAATTGTCCGAAAAAGGGTGTGATAAATTGCTAGCTGAATGGGCATGAAATCAAAGCGGGGCGTCGGCTGAAAGTCAACGTAAGCGTGGCCAACACGCGCCTCTTTCTCGGCAACATTCCCAAGTCCAAAACCAAGGAGGAGATCTTGACAGAGCTCTCCTCCCACACAGGTTCCTAAATTCACCTACCCCCTCCTCCCTTCCTACTACCCCACTCCCTCTTCTTCTTTTCAATTTAATCTCTAGTTAAAGCCAAAATTGCACTGCTAGAGCTTTGGATGAAGGCTGATGAGTTGGAGTTTGCAGAGGGAGTTCGTGATGCGATTATATACACAAACCCGGACGCTGGTGACGGGCGAAAGAATCGCGGCTTCTGCTTTGCGGACTTTGACGATCACAAGTCTGCCTCCGATGCCAAGCGCCGATTTCAGAGCGGAAAAGTTTCCATTCCTTTCCTCTTCCATTGCTTCCTCCACCTCTTCCTTGCGGTTTGAGGTGCGGCCGTTCAACTGCGACCTGGTGGTGGACTGGGCGGAACCGCAAGACGAGCCCGACGACGATATCATGGCCAAGGTCAAAGTACTCTACGTTCGCAATCTCAAGGTTCCTCTTCTCCCTCCTCATTCTCCAATGCCAGCACCACTACACCACTACCACCACACCACATCCTAGCCACAAACACAAATGATTACATCAAACACAGCTATGGATGCTTTGGGTAATGGAAAAAAGATGTTGAGGAAATAGTGTCGGAAGATGATCTGCGAGACGCCTTCGGCTCCTTCGGAGCGGTGGAGCGAGTGAAGAAGCTGAACAACTACGCCTTCGTACACTTCGCCGAGCGAGAATGCGCCCTAAAGGCAGCCTCCACCTCCTCCATCTACCCATCCACCACTTCAACCAGGTGCCTTGAAGGCCATGGAAGCGCTGAACGGGAAGGAGATGGGCGGAGCCCCGATGGAGGTCACCCTGGCCAAGCCCCAGATGGACAAGGCCAAGCGAGAACGGCTCAAGATGGAGCGCGAACGGCGCCAGATCTACCAGTTCTCCAACCGCGGCGGTCCCTTCACATCTCCAGCCACTGCCTTGCCATCAAATCAGTCCTGCTTCAGCCATGGGTGGCGGTGGGATGGGCGGCGGAGGGGGCATGGGAGGGATGGGAATGTACGGCGGCGGTGGAGGAGGACCGCCATTTCGTCCACCCATGCGCGGCCGTGGTCGAGCGGCTCGAGGAGCTGGCTACGGTTCCATTGCCTCCTTTGCTTGCGGGGAACTGAGATTGAGAGGGAAGAATGTGGAGGAGGGATGGAGCGCGGTGGTTATGGCGGCTATGGAGGCTATGGGGAAGGGAAGCGCGGCGGTGGCTATGTCGGTACACTGGGAAGCCTCAATCGCCAGATGATGATGGGTAGCTGCTGTTCCTTCAATTTCTCATCCCTCGCAAGCATTAGCTGTTCAAGGCGGCGGCGGCGGCTATGGAGGAGGCTACGACGATGGCTATGGCTATGGCTACGGCTCCTACGGCTACGACGACTACTATGGTTTCCACTATCCTTTCCACCTCTCTCTACTTCCTTTTTATTCGTCCAAGACCTAAAAAAGACCTAAAACTAGACCTAGAATAGAAAAAGGGACTCAAATACTAGGCGGCGGAGACGGTGGAAGCTATGCGGAGGATTGGAGCGGCTACAATGGGTGGGGCGGGGACTGGAGCGAGTACAGCGGCGGCTACAACGACTACAACAGCTACCAGCCAGCGCCTGCCTACAAACCGCGCGGAGGCCGCGGTGGAGGCTTCGGCAGAGGAAGGGGAGGAGCTGGGGCTGCTGCCTCCTTCGGCATGAAGAGGAAGACGGAGGACTACACCTACGCCGGCGCTGCTCATGAACAGGCCTACCCCAAGCGCCCCAACCCCGGGCCCCCACAACCGCCTTCCCACTCTGGACACTCGGGTACCCAACTCTTTCATGTTTCACTGCTACGAACAAAGGATTGATGAGGGAATGAAACTATTGCGTCTGTGATGCTTCACCCATGTTAGACTAATGACAATGAATGAATACAGCTATACATTCTGAGACGCATTTATTATGAAAGTGATATTATGAAGGATATAAAAACTGTATAACTAGATATAAGCTGCTAAAACGTAGACATTTTCAGATGCGCCTCAGCCAGATTGGTCTGCGGATGTTGAACCTGGCTTTTAACTTGCACCGTTTCTATACGTTTATACGCTGCATACACTTTTTTTATTTGTTGTGGTATTTATCTTTTCGTTAGGATTTCATTGTACGCAATATTAAAACTGCATCTGCAAAATGTAATGAACTAAATCGTCTTCACTATACGCGACAGCTAGCTACAAACCCGTATGAGATTTATTTTGTAGTTCATTCAAACTCTATTGAAGCATTGAGGAACATCTAAAGCTGTGAGATCACACATTGTTCGATTGATAAATGGCAGAAAAAAGTCTACCTGTAATTTTTCCTTTGATAAGCTTAGATATTCAGTTTTTCTAGAAAAATAACCCGAGCAAGCTGGGTAGGCATGTCAGGCTGAACACAGGGCACTGGACCTCGAGAAACTATTCCCACCACATGCCACTGGTCTCCAATACGAAAGCTGACTGGTCCTCCAGAGTCTCCCTTCAATTGCTTTTCCCATGATCGCAAGCAATGACTGAGGGTGAATTGAATGCCACCTTGCACAAGCCCTTGCCTCCATCCAAGATGCCCACGCAGAGTTCGGAGGTGAGGTTGACAGGGCGGCGTCTAAACGGCTCGTGCGCCCTCATCATCTCCTGGCACTTGCTCGTGTTCTGCCAGGGCAGAGCCACCTCCAGCAGTACATCTGCAATTCTTCTCCCACCTATTCACTCAGCCGAGCGGAGGTGGCAGAAAAGGGAAGACCGGAAGTGGCCGTTCCGTCAGAGCTGGTCCTGCCCCAGCCGTGGCCATAGGCGACGTCGCCTTCGGAGAACTCCAGACCCTCCGGCGGCAGACAGACCGGCGACACCCACTCCGTAAACTCCACCGGCCTCCAAGGGTTCAGTGAAAGCTGTCCGAGAGACCGGAGGAGGTGAGGGAGAATAGGGTACGGAGAGATGCGAGCAATGGCGAGGTCCGCATAGCCACTGCCGGGGCCGGGCGTTGAGCGGAAGTCCACCAGCTCCGCGAACTGCTCCCGACCTTCACCGCTAAGCAGCCTGTAGTCAAGAAAGGAGCAAATGGGGGAGGAAGGGAGGAAGCAAGAGGGTAGAAAGAAACAGGCGCTCCCCGGCGACGACTTTGATGCGACGGAGCTGGGCAGAGGAGAGGGAGAAGAAGCCCTCCAAGCAGTGCTTGGCGGTGATGACGAGGTCGGATCGGTTCAGGCCTCCCAGGGGCAGCAGAGCAGCTCCGCAAAGGATCTCTCGATCCTTTCGCAGGTGCACCACCCAAGGCCAAGCGCCTGCTTCACTTTCAAGCCCCTCGATTACAAACCTATTCTGCAAGCAATTGTTCTCTCCCATTTTGATGGCATACATAGAGTTGGAGAAGTGGTAACGCTGCTTGGTAGCTGAGGTTTCTGTCCGCACTGGCAGCCCCCCACCCATGAGCAATTGTCCCAATTCTGCCATCCCTCCCTTCTATCTTCAAGTTTTAGCCATTTATTTTTGTTTCAGTTGTTATAAACTGCAGTCATTGAAGCAGCAATTTTTGGCAAGACCAAGAATAAAGAGTAATTACTACTTGTCATAAGAGCTATACTCATAGGCAGAATTGGAATCATCATCATCATCACCTTTGCTTTGAGCTGAGCTTCGGTTCGCGTCAGGCTGATACTGCTTGTAGTCATCTGATAACATCTCTCCCTTCTCACACGGCCTGAGTGGAACTTAACAGAGGTACTGACTAGGTGAGGAATTGCCCATGACAATGCTGAGCGCTGAGGCCTGAAGCACATCACAGGCACCATTCGGCAGCTGCAATCTCTCTACTACTGCTATTCTGAGAAGGCTGAGGAGGCTAATAAGGTGCTGACAGAGATGTTGCCGTGGCTGAGGACGTGTAGAAGGCCACGCGCCCGAAGCTTAGACACCCCCGGCGCCTCCGGACAGGCCTCCAACAGCGCCTCCCGCTCGCACAGCAGATTGCACGTGTTCGCCCTCAACAACTCCCTCCCTCTATCCTCACCTCGTCAGCCAGCTGCAAACTCACCGGCACGGGTCCGTCTGCGCACTGCAGTTCTGGCAGGCCTCCAGCTCTGCATTGGCCAGACAGTCTCGCAACAGCTCCAGCTCCCCCGCATTCTCCCGGCACAGCCAGTCCCAGGACAGACCCAGCGTCTGTCATCCCCTCATCTTCCTCCATCTTTCGGGACAGAAGGGGCCTCTTTGCCTTCTGCCAGCTCTGGAGCTCGCGCTGCACTGCCGTCTCCTCGCAGGGGATTTTGGCGCAGCTGCGCAGACAGCTCTGCAGCTCCGAGTCGCCGCAGACGAGGCTGAGGCTGGCCGGGGAGAAGGCAGCGGAGGAGCTGGCCAGCAGACTCAGGAACTCACTTCAGATATACCAGCATTTGGACTGGAGGATGGCAAAGCAAGAATGAGGCAGGGACCGGGGCTTGGCGAAGAGGACGGGAGCGGAGGAGTTGGCCTGGCGGCAGCGGAAGCGGCAGAAGCGGAAAGAGCTTCCGTTGCGAGCCAGGTCTGCCGTCAGCCGCTCCTGGAATCCGCTCCCGACACACGGCAGACCAGAGTCCTCCTCAAACTCTGCAAGAGCCCTGAGAGTGTTGGAAGAAGTTGAGGATGAGGAGAAGGCGGGAACGGCAGGAGCCCTGCTCGTCGGATCCGTCCTTGCAGTCCTTCACCCCGTCGCAGACGAAGACATTCAGCACGCAGCGTCCATTGCCGCACCGGAACTCATCATCCGAGCCCTTACACTCTGCACCAGCAACTATCATCTATCGCCCAGCAGTTACAGACCAACAGGAAAACTAGCAAGGAAAGCCAAGGTAGAAGAGAGTTGCAAAGGAGAGTTGAAAGACAAAAGGGTGAAACCTCTGTGAAGGACGGGCATAGAGGGGCATCCGGTAGGCAGACGGGCGGTTGTGGTGCAGGAGTGTAGGGTGCTGCGCTGGCAAGGGCCTTGCTGATCCTTGCTCACCAGCTCGTCCGAGCAGTCCCCGCAGTCGTTGTCCCCGTCGCAAATATACCTTTCGCTTACGCAGGACCCCCGCGACCCGTCCGATCGCGTTGGACACCGCACTGAGCCACTGCTGCAGCCTGTATACAACCTAAACCTCCTCTCCCAGCCCTCCACCCCATCCATGTCTTACCATCCTGTTCGAAGCGGAACTCGCTGGGTGTGCACGGCCGCGGCGCCGTCAGAATGCGACGCAGCACGGAACTCAGCACCTCCTTCTTGCTCTCAAAGCCATCTCCGTTCCCTGCAGCTGGTCTTGACATTCTCATTTATCCCTGACAAGGACCCAGAGCGCTAATCGGACCCAGGACGAGCCCAGCCAGACAGGCGACGATGATGCGGCGTAGCAGAGTATTCATGGTCGCTGGTAGGCAGTGTGCAAGGCGGGCCTTTTATGCTTTGGAAGAGGAGAACAGGTTGGGGCAGGTTCAGGGAACAAAGTGCTTGACTCAGGGGGCCCCCTGCTTGCCAAAACACGCCGCTTGCTGTCGTCTTTGAGGAGCGGCCAATGAGTTATGGTTGGGGTGATTCACATAATTATTCTTATTTCATACCTATCTATCAACTTTGACGTACGTCATTCACCGTTTGCGTCAACTTCAACCCCAATGGCAATTTTCAAACATTTATTATTTTCTGCCCGTCTTCGGCAATGAAGGTTGATTGAATATGAACGAAATATACTTGTTGAAAAACATAAATGATTGGCTGATTTTTTTCATATGAAAGTGGCTATATGCCTGCTCATAGAAAAAATATTAACATTCATCGTGTATATTGCATTCATGAATGAACAAAGAAAATCATCGTACTGTGACCGAAAGACAGTAATTGCACAAAGTACAATGCCTGAAAGGAAAAACCTAAGATTTCTTCCACACTCCGTTGACCTGCAAGAGAACAATAAGCAAACACTTCAATCTCAGTCTTCCATCAACCTGAGCTTTGCTCTGCTTGAGACTGGCCGTAAACTTGGGCGGACAGGGGCAGTACTGCGCATCTGCCCCGAACTCCCCTTCGTAGCCCGGCGGCCCCGCCGGCCCCGCATCCCCGTCCTTCCCACTCACACCCTCAAACACCTCCTCCTCCTCCACCAGCCCCAAACTCCCACCGACCAAGCCATACAATCGGCCCCTCGGGCCCCGGCGGCCCTTGGACTCCGTCGACGGAGTCTTGGCCAGGCGATCCAGGGTCGCCCTGAGGCCCGGGCAGGCCAGACGGGCCCTTGGGGCCAGGGCGGCCCTGGACCATGGAGATAGGTTGGCCTTGGCCGCCGGCGGGACCAGGGCGGCCGGCGGGGCCGGGACCACCGCGGTCTCCGGCTGTGCCCGGCTGTCCCGGCTGTCCGTTCCGCCCGTCCGGGCCGCGTATGCCGGCGGCGCCTCGCATACCGCGTGGGCCAGTCCGCCCTGGCTCTCCGGAGGGTCCCGGGGGTCCTTTCAGGAGGCTTAGGCTTTGGGGCTGCCCAGCGGCAGAAGGGAACCTTGTGGGCAGTTGACGCAGCCTTGGGCCTGGATCTCTGCCTGGGCATCCTCCGCGTCCTTGCAAGCAGAATGCAAAGGGTAGGAAGGCGACAAGGCAGAAGGGGAAAAGGAACCTTTCCCTCCGGTCCGTCAAAGCCAGGCATGCCTTCCATGCCGTCCATGCCGGGCTCACCCGGTGCTCCGGGCGGACCTAGGAAGCCTCATTCATTCATTCAGGTTAGAAAAGGAGGAGGGCCTGCTGAGGACCGGGAGGACAGGTGTTGAGGCGATCTAGACACTGGCAGATGGGCTCCAGGATGGGAGGCTGGGGTGAGTTGGCGATTAGGGGTGGCGGGGGCGGGGAAGGCCAGTGCTCCTTGATGGCGGGGGTGGAGGGTGTAGCCTCGTAGCTGTTCACCTGTTCGTAGTTGACCGGCTCTGGAGGCGGCGGTGGGGAGGGCGCTTCGTAGCCGTCCTGCTTTGGGGCTCATATGAATGGAGGATGGGCCATAGGGGAGGAATGGTGGATAGAAGAGGCAAGAGGGATGTACAGGGCTGAGAGTGGGTGGTAGGGGCGGAGCAGCGTAGAAGGGCTCCTGGCGTCGGAGGCGTTTGGAGGCGGGGACGCTCATGAGGTCACGCCAGGCGTCGTTGGAGAGCTGCCGGAACTCAGCCATGTCCAGGTCCAGTACACGCCTGTCATTAGGAGCTCTGGTGAATTGGGAAGAGAGGGCTTGAATGGAGGAATACTCAACCGAAGGTCCCCGATCTCACTGAGGATGTAGGGCACTGCTGTGAGACAGAGAGCAATGCAGAAGATACTCAGAGCCCCCGACACCAGACTGAGCAGTTGCACTCCCACCTTCATTCTCTGTTCGCTCTATCGACAGGAGCTGGTCACTATTTCTGAGACCTCAGCGCTGCCTTTTATACCAGGAGGGCGAAGGCAGCTAGTTGGATGCAATGTGAGACTGCTTCTTTTGCCGCGGGTAAGAGGAGAGTATAAGGGGGTTATTGGCGGTGCAATGAAGCGCAGAGTACGAGGGAGGCTCAGGCCCCCTGCGTCCTCCATCAGAATCAGGCCATTGTCGCGTTAAAGCCCGCCCCCTCCCTCATCATCCACCTTGAAGTAGAGGAGGGGTGGAAGAAGTGGATGGGGGACGAAGGATTGCACCGCCCGCGATTGATGGGCGATCACTTCTTCTTCCGCTCATCCCATCAATCTCACCTCCTTTACGCCCAGCCTTCATTTATGGCGCCTTTGGCGAGGCCGATATTGTTCTTTGTCATTTCCCAATCCTGAGCTGAGCAGGGTCGTGCTAGCAGAGAACAAATGGATTTGAGACAGTTTTTAAACGAAGCAATAATCGGTGAACGCAAATTTTTGACCGCCCTTTTTAATTTGTTGTTTATAATAATTATTTGTTGTTTAAAATAATGTACTCCAGAATATTTTTTTTGAAAAGAAACGTAAAAATAACCTATATCCTTTTTAGCAACCCATAATCCTAGAAAACATATTTCTATGTTGTTTATAATAATTATTGTTCAGTAAAAAATTTACTAAAAAATTTTTTTGAAAAAAGTGTGATGTTTCCCAAACCAGTTTCGTCCGTCCCATGTTGACAAGGCGGGCGGAAGGGAGGCCGGGATCAGTCTGTCTATTTTCCCCCAAGATGCCCTAACCTGTTCCGCTCTCCTTCCCGGCTCTTCCGGGCCTCTTCCGGTGACCTACGAAAGAGAATCTCGCTATGTTCCTGCTGTTACACCACAGCGTTTGGTAAAGCAGAGAGCTCGTTAGCTTATCTGTACTTCGACCGACCACCTCTACAATGCTACTACAACGCCCAGCACCACTTCCGCCAACTTCCGCCACTTCCGGACCAACATCCGCTTCCGCCACAACCTCCGGCCTTTGGACATCGCCGCCTTCCACCGCCAGCGATCGAGTCCAAAGCCCCAGTCACCGATCTACAGAGCCAGGACAGCGAATCGAGCCCAGCCTGCAAAGCTGCACTTCGCTTCGCTGCCCGACAGGACACCCTGCAGCCCCAGAACTTCACTCAGCCAGAGCCGGCCCAGTGAACTTCTATGCGACAGCAACTGCGACTACGCTGCATGGAATTGAAAATTGACTTCCAAGTCTCTTTTTCAATATCCGTTCTTCACCAGCAACATCGCAGCGCCGAGTTTCCAGACATCACGCCATCCTTTGGCGGTAAACAGGAAACCCCCGACGCCGAGTTTCCAGCCATCATCCATCACGCCATCTTCGGCGTAAACAGGAAACTCCGACACGTCACACGGCACACTTGCTACCGTAATCCGCTGCCACGAAGGGTCTTGAAGCGAACTGAAAAGTTCTCTTCAAAATAGCATCTACCTTATTTGCCGATTTTCTTCCATTTACACTCGTAATCCTTGCTTGGCTGTTAATCGGTGCCTTCCATGAACATTTTTAAACGATTCAAGAAAGGGATAAGATTGAACAAGATTCTGCAAGAAAAAGGGAGGGAAAAACTGACATGGGAGCCAAAATGCCTGAAATGGGAGGAAAAATGCCTGCATTTCGCGAACATGGCCACCCATTGGGTGGCACATTTGCCGGCCTCCCCCCTTATAGCATGGGGGGAAAATGCCTGAGGGAGGCACATTTGCCGGGTGGCACATTTGACTGTAACAACGTTTTCGAAGTTATTGCTAGATCTTATTTATGACAAGGGAGCCACATGCATTTTTTGACTGCGAAGCAGGCCCGAAGGGCCCGCTTCGCGGTCTATACACATGCCTGACTTTTTGTCTGTTTATATATATATATATCTGGTACCATCGGCAGGCCAAATGTGGGACTCTTTTCTCCAAATTTTGTAATTGCCTCGAGCAAAAAGTCAAGGAAATACATCTACTACTAGTGGAATCTGCTGCTTGGACAGTTGCATTTTGTTTTTGGCGCGCAGTTCAGTGTCTCTTTCCATGCGCGCCCAAAAACAAAATGCAGATGACGCAGCAGATTCCACTAGTAGTAGATGTATTTCCTTGACTTTTTGCTCGAGGCAATTACAAAATTTGGAGAAAAGAGTCCCACATTTGGCCTGCCGATGGTACCAGATATTTCTTCCACTTTTAATATAGTATAAAATGTAAAAAAACTAATTTTATATTGTTGGTTATATATTTAATTTATATTTTATTCGATTTATAAAAAAATATAAATAAAAAAACTTGTTGAAAAAATATAACAAACAAGTATATGGCGCAAAGCGCAATAGGTGACCGCGGAGCGCATCCTTTATATGATACTTTGTAACTCAAAAATCAAGTCTGTGGTTTCTCAACCAATTTCAAAAGTAAGCACAGATTTAGAATCGACATATACGACTAGTGAACAAAAAAATCAACTCTTCTGTGCAATTCTCAAGACTTCAGGTACTACAGTGCAAAAACCGCATATTGCAATTTTCCAACTTTCTACCCAGAAAAGTAATGTTTTAAATGCTTCGGGACCAGTTCCACCCCTCCAGATATTCTTAAAATAATATTACCTTTAAGCAAAAAAAAGTTTGTCCAAATCCGTTGAGAATTCACCATTTCTCAACATAACCCATTTTTCAAACTTTCTACCCAAAAAAGTAATGTTTCAAATGCTCCGGGACCAGTTCCACCCCTCCAGATCTTCCTAAAATGTTATTACCTTTCAGCAAAAAAAAAGTTTGTCCAAATCCGTTGAGAATCCGCCATTTCTGAACATACCCCATTTTTCAAAAGTTCTACCCAAAAAAGTAATGTTTCAAATGCTCCGGGATCAGTTCCACCCCTCCAGATCTTCCTAAAATATTATTACCTTTCAGGGAAAAAAAAGTTTGTCAAAATCCGTTGAGAATTGAGCATTTTACAGCATACCCCATTTTTCAACCTTTCTACCCAAAAAAGTAATGTTTCAAATGCTCAAATTCCGGGTCTACCCCTCCAGATCTTCCTAAAATAGCATTACCTTTCAGGAAAAAAAAAGTTTGTCCCAATCCGTTGAGAATTCGCCCGTTCCCAGCATTTCCAGACATACATATATATATATATATATATATACATATATACACATGAGGACAAAAGTTTAGTAACCTCTATAGACCGCGGAGCGGCCCTTCGGGCCGCTCCGCGGTCAAAAATATTTGAAATTGAAAAATGCAATGTAAACTTATTGGCAACTTATTTTTGACCGCGGAGCGGCCCGAAGGGCCGCTCCGCGGTCTATAGAGGTTACTCAACTTTTGTCCTCATATATATGTATATATATATATATATTTCTGGAAATGCTGGGAACGGGCGAATTCTCAACGGATTGGGACAAACTTTTTTTTCCCTGAAAGGTAATGCTATTTTAGGAAGATCTGGAGGGGTAGACCCGGAATTTGAGCATTTGAAACATTACTTTTCTGGGTAGAAATGTTGAAAATTTGGGTATGCTGTAAAATGCTCAATTCTCAACGGATTTTGACAAACTTTTTTTTCCCTGAAAGGTAATGATATTTTAGGAAGATCTGGATGGGTGCAACCGGTTTCCGAGCATTTGAAACATTACTTTTTTGGGTAGAAATGTTGAAAATTTGGGTATGCTGTAAAATGCTCAATTCCCAACAGATTTTGACAAAATTTTTTTTTCCTGAAAGGTAATGATATTTTAGGAAGATCTGGATGGATGGAACCGGTTTCCAAGCATTTGAAACATTACTTTTTTGGGTAGAAAGGTTGAAAATTTGGGTATGCTGTAAAATGCTCAATTCCCAACGGATTTTGACAAACTTTTTTTGAACTGCCGCCCAGGGCTAGGCCTGGGAGGCAGTACTAAGGATTCACCTGGATTTGACCCTTGAGGCTATATATATATATATATATATACCTATGTAAACACAAAATTCTCAATGGTTTCTCAACCGAATTGGCCCATTTTTTCAGAGTATGTTGGAAAAGTTGGCCGCATGAAGCCCTGCTTTTGGAGCTGGACGAAAATAATTTGTTCTTGACTTATGACCCAGAAACCTAATGTTTCAATGCCCAAAAACTGAAATAGTGGTTATTTTTGGGAATTTCGCTCCAATTTTGTGCCCTAGTAGGTAAATTTTGATGCTTAACACGAATCTGGCAATCAAATTGAAAATTTCTTGCAAATTTTCACAAATATAATAGCCTGATGTTTCAAAAACCAAAATAAAAGTTTAGCCAGTTCCACAGGTAATTTGTTCTGAATTTGGGACCCAATAGGTAAATTTTGACGCGGAACACGAATCTGGCCTTAAAATTTGATTTTTTTCAATTTTATTCAACCTATGAGCATGATGTTTCAAAAACCAAAATTGAATTTTGAACGTTTTCCCTGAGAAATGGCTATATTTTTGGGCCCCAGTAGATAAATTTTGAGGCTGAACACAAATCTAGCAATAAAAGTGACAATTTTCCCAATGTTACACAAACCTAGTCGCCTGATATTTCAAAAGCCAAAATTGAAATTTTGACATTTTCCCGTATAAATGGCTATAATTTTGGGCCCAGTAGTTAAATTTATGGCTACTTTTTTATTTCAGGTAAAATTAAGGCTTAGTATTAGCCTTAGGCTTACACACATGGGCGGCAGTTCAACAAATGGGCTCAACTGGCTACCCAGAATTGAGCCCCATGTTATACTAGTTCCTGAAAGGTAAAGATATTTTAGGAAGATCTGGAGGGGTGAAACTGGTTTCCGAGCATTTGAAACATTATTTGTTTGGGTAGAACGGTTGAAAAATGGGGTTTGTTGAGAAATGGCGAAATCTCAACTTATTTGGACAAACTTTTTTTCCCGAAAGGTAGTCAAATTTAGTAGGTAGTCAAAGGTAGTCATAGGCATGGAATTGTAAGCTGCCAAGGAAGTTGTGGGCTGTGAAGCTCCGCGGTCACCTATTGCGCTCTGCGCCATATACTTGTTTTGATAAATTTTCTAGACTTAAACTTAGGCCAATCGATTTTTGGGAAAAAAGAGTTTTATTTTTGGCCTGGCGATGGTACCAGTTGTTTTCCCAACTTTAAACACACAAAAATAAAAATAAATGCCTGACAAGGATTCGAACCTTCCAATTTCATCCATCTGCCCAAACGCTTATACCACTACACCACTGGTGCATATGACCACTTAATTTAACTGAAGAACTAAATACATGAGGCTCAGGGACCCGGGGAAGGGTGGTGGGGGAAGAAATGAATACCTACTATCGTCCATTGAATAGATGCGGAGAAGAAGAAGAAGGAGAAGGAGAAGGAGAAGGAGAAGGAGGAGGAGTTCGGACAAATGGTTTTTTGCATTTTTCACAGTAAAACAAATAGTTTTGGGCAAAAGTCAAAAGATAAACTATAGTCAATTCGATGTTGATCTTTCCATTGCAAAAAGAATTAAAACGATTGGAGCTTTCTGTGACGAGCAGCAGCCTTATCAAAATTGAGATCTAGCAATAACCTCGAAAACGTACACCTAGGTCGAAAAGAGGGGCTGGGCGCTGACACTCCGCTAAAGCTCCGTTCGCGCCAGCCCAATATATATATATATATATATTTATTCTATCCAAAGTGTAAGCACAGAAGTGATATAGTCACAAATTTCTAAACGTTTCGAAGTATTATCTCCTTCATCATATATATCATCTGCAATGGCCGGGGCTGTGCGAATTCTCAACGGATTTTGACGAGCTTATTTTTTCTGTAAAGGTAATTTTTGCCGTTACAAATATGGCAGGGTGGAAGTGGTGCCGGATTATTTGAAACATCAAATTTTTGAGTCGAACATTTTTTCCCCCAAAAAGAACAATTTTCTTCGTAGTAACTGTACGGCTGAAAATGGCACACTTGAAAACTGACTTGAGTTTTTTTGTTCACAATTCATAACTGCTGATTCTAAATATGTGCTTACTTTTTAATTTGGTTGAGAAACCACAGCCTTTTCCTTTTGAGTGAAGAATTGTCATGTTGAATGGCTGAAAATTGCACACAAGACTTGAGTTTTTTTGTTCACAATTCATAACTGCTGATTCTAAATATGTGCTTACTTTTGAATTTGGTTGAGAAACCGCAGACTTTTCCTTTTGAGTGAAGAAGTGTCATGCTGAACAGCTAAAACTTGCGCTTCGCGGTCACCTATTGCGCTTTGCGCCATTATACTTGTTTTCTGGTGTGAACTCTAGACGCTCGAAGTTTCTTTTTATTTGCCAAAAGCGACTGGTCAAAGGCCAGCCGGAGGGAGATTTTGCAGGCAAATGCAGAAGGTCTTTCAGGCCCACTGGGCGCTGGTTCGACTCACAGTTTTAGCGCGCACTGGAAAGAGCCACTGAACTGCGCACAAAAACGAAATGCAAATGTCTTTGAAGCATATTCCACTAGTAGTTGATGTATTTCTTGGACTGTGCTGAAAGAGTTGGAAATTAGGTGTCAAAGCTGAACCATTTTAATTTGACGGTTATAGAGCAGAATTTAGAATAAGGTGATGAACTGAAGCACTACCTTTTTTGTTCAATCGTAACATCAAAGTCTAGTAGTAGCAAAATTAACCGAGCAAACAAGAAGCATTTGAAACAGAAACAGACTGTCTACAAAACGCCTAATTTGTTGTTTGTTAGTAAAAACATATGAACCGTAAGAAAAGTCATTGTTAACATTAGAACCAATAAATAATATTATGAAACTAATAACTTTAGAAATTTATCATGAAAAATACTCATTGTTAATATTAGTAAAACAATGGCTTGAAATTTTATAGAAATGCATCTGGTAAGTTTATGTGGTTTTTTCTATAACATATTCCATAAACCCTAATATGAGAAAAATTTCGATTTGGAAAATATTGTGCTAGTTGGCGCAAATGAAAATTTATTTTGAAAGGAAGCTAATTATTTTTTAAATTTGCTTCTGTACCCGCTTCAATCTGCTGTTCTTGAATCCACTTTCTCTAAAAATCTCGTACTGGGCGTCCCGATTAAAAGTAAGACTTTGATGGACCTAGCAAAGCTTCCTCAATTTGATAGTCCTACTGAATAGTTCGGAACCGATAGTCTACGGCATGTTAACGTCCTAGTCAATGAATTGAAGGGGGAGAATGGGAAGCGAGGCTCGATTGTGCTGCAGCGTCCGCCAGCTGTCTCCGGGGAATCGGACACCATCACACTCACTGGTCCCCACTATCTTATCCAGATCTTCTGCTTAACCGCATTCCATCATTTATCAAGCCACCTAAGGACTCCTGCTAGACTCACAAAACAGCGACAATCGGCTAAAAGGCTGGGTCACTTATTTGTCTTGAGCTGAGCCCACTAATTTTGGCATGTAACAGCAAAATTTTAGAAGTGCCTTCAGGTTAATTTCCATTTAAAAATTACAGCATTTGTTTTTGGCATTTCTGAGAAATAAAACTCGATTGACTGTTTCTGAGCTCATAAATTATTTGCATCGCCTTCTGTCAATGAGAACTAGTCAGCTTTGAATTAACTTGCTCGTGAACTAGTGAAATGGCCATTCTGTACCAGCTGGTCATAGCTGGTCCAATGACAAAAGATCGCAGCAAATTTACGCATTTCAGCAGCAGCAGTTTCTGGCAAAGTTTTTTGAGAGCAGAGTATGACTGGATGAGGAGGCAGGAGGGATCAATGTCAGGACAGGCGGGGGACAATAGGTGGAAGGCGTGTAGGGAAGCGGTGTTGGGTTGGGGCGCTTGCGGCTTGAGGAGAGTTGAATAGGCTTTCCTCCCCTCCTCTGCTCCGGAGGGAGGCTGCAGGAGTGCCATCCTCAATAATTATTGCCTCAATACTTTCCCCACAGCTTCACTCCACCCACCTTTCTCCTTCCCCCCCCCCCTCTACACCACACCTGCCCATTATCCATCCAGTGCCCCTCCCTCCTTACTCTGCTGGCGCCCAAAAACTCGAGCGCACACCTACTGTGCCCTGTTCACAGTGACTTGAGGGAAGCGGTCTGTGAGGCATAACTGGGTGAATGCGAGCGCGCTCATAGCTGGAAAGCCGATTAATCATGATTGGAGGGAGGCTGGAGGGGGGAAGTGGAGGGAGGCTGAGGTTTGCGGTCTGAGTGGGATGAGCAGCGGGAGTGAATGCGGAGGGGCAGGAGTGATTATGCAAGTGTGCGGCTTGGATGGATAGCCTACTGGTGTCAGAGGGGGCCATTGAGCTGGGGCTGGGCCTTTGATGGGTGGAGGGAGGCTGAGTGTGAGAGGCTGGGGGCCCAATGAAGTCTCATTGGATGGGAGCCGCCCTAACAGATCAGCAGGGGAAGGCTAATGAGCCTGATTGACCAGTTAGCCGAGGCCGAGAGCTGAAGTCAGAGTGGTAGATGGAAGAGGGCTTAGTGGGTTTGTACTTGAAGGCGCGTTTTGGGGGGAAGCTGGGTAGACGGCAGGTGAAAGGCAGTTGGAGGATGGGGCGGGAAACTCTTCTAATGCATCCCCCGGCTCCTTTTCCAGAAACCCAGTAAAAAATATCCCCAGTCTCCTCTCTACGCCCCCTTTGCAGACATTCTTTGGCCGCCCAGCCATTTCTGTTCCCCCACAGCCTCTTCCTATCGATGATTGGCGGAGTGACATGGATGATGAAGTAGGGTGAGGGTAGGAAGGGTAGGAAGGGTAGGAAGGGGGCAGGTGTAGAGAGATTGCAGTTAGCGGCTTTCTGGCTCTCTCAGCGCGCGGCAATTGCTTTAGGGCCTCCTCAGAGAGGCGGAGAGGATGGCTGGTGGAGGAAGTGAAGGCGGACTGCAGCTGGCCAGAGAGTACGGCCTCTTTTCCCACCTGGCCGGGCCCGAGGCGACGGCGATGATGGAGCGCTATCTATACCCCGGCTGTTAGCGCCCTCTCCTCTCCTCTACACCCTTTGCCTCCACTCTCTGCCCCCATGGCAGGAGGGGGAAGGGCAGCAGTTGAGGTTCAGGGTGCTGTCTCTGCCTGCCTTGCCAGGTGGAGATAGCAGAGTCTCCTGCTCATCCCTCAGGTTGCACATCCGCAAATATTGATTAGCCCCTCCGGCTAGGTGGGGGAGGGGGGAAGGGACAACTGTGGCCTGCGTCCGCATGCCCTGTGAAGGCTTATCAGGGCCTAGGCTGCCCCCTCACCCTCCATGCCTCGTCTCTGCTCAGGTGGAATTGAAGCGAAAAGAGGAGCACAAGGCCCGCAAGGCCTCCTCTTCACCCCCAGCCTTTCCAGCCCTGCGCTCATAAAGGCTGGGGCGGGGGTGGGATGGCATAATGGGCTTTGCCCGGTGATCTCTGCCCAGAGCGCCAGTTGAAAGAGCCTTCCAGGAGGAGCTACACTAATCACCTCCACACACTCCCGCCACTCCCCCACCTGCTCCCCTCCCTCCCCCTTTGTCTGCTCACTGCTGCTCCTGAGATCACCTCTCTGAGCGATTGCCCTTACAAGCCGCCAGATTGCTCTGGCGCCAATTGCCCCCTCTCCGCCCCAGTTGCACAATCCCCCCTGGCCAACTCCACTCAGCCCCCCCTAAGTACCGTAGCCCCGCAGATAGAGGAAGCAAACAATGTGCGGGGTGTGTAGACTGGCTGAGGTTGCAGTGTCGGAGGCGGAGGGCGGGATGGGAGAGGGAGGAGGGCGGGAAGGCGGCGGCGGTTACAGCGGCGGTTTGGCCTACGCGGCAGGACGCGGACTGGACGCTGCCGACTACCTCCAGACTTCTGCCGGACAACTGCAAACGTAATTAGTCCTTCTTCTACTTGCCCATATACTGTTTTCAACGATGGTCAAATAGCAAGAAGGCGTTCATTAAAATTACGTGAAAGTTTAAATGCATAATGCAAATTGGGGGCGTGTCAAAATGCAAGCGATGGGATACTTTTGATGAAACAAATAAGATGACTAAACAATATCCCAAATTGGCCGTTATAGACTAGAAATTAGCGCCTGAAAGCTGTGTAGAAAAGGGGCAGCATTTAAAATCTCTACCACCCGCTTCCTGTTAGGTGGGACTGGAGCAGTGGGTGAAGAAAGTTCGAGGGGGGAATGAAGGGAAAGGTGTAGGAGGATGGAGTTGGTGGAGTGAAGTGGGTGGAAAGGGGGAGGCGGAAGAGAGAGGAAGGATGTGTAGTCATGGCAGGGATCTCCTTGGAGAAGGTGGGCAAGGCGACCAGAGCTGCGGAAGGAAGCGAGGGAGCTTTGGGGGCTATAGGGCGGCCAGGAGAGAGATGGTTGCCAGGCGCCTTGGCCCTCTCTGCACAAGGCTCTCTCGCTCCTTCTCCGCACACTGTCGCCATGGAGAGTACTGCCCTGCCTCTCCGCCATGGAGCCAGGGAGACAAGCGCCTTCTAATCAGCTATTGCTACAACCACCCCCCACAACACCCTCCTCTCACCCATCAGCCCGTCTCCATAGCAAGTTGTGAAGGGCAGTTGGGCCTGTAGGACTGCGTTGCCAGGGTCCCCAGCTCCCCTTCTCACACCCACACAGCACCCCACATCGCCCTTCACCGACCTGGTCACCAGGGTGACACGCTTCTACTCCTCCTCTTGCTACACTCCCAATCTCTCCTTCCACCTAACCACCTACCTACCTAAGAGTAGAGAGGGCAAGGTGGGGGGCGCGATGAGAAGAGAAGGCGTGAGGAGGATGGCTGATTAGGCTGGTGGTAGGGGAGTGGGTAGAGGAGGAGAGTGAAGGGGAGGAGGGCTGGCGGGTTAGGGAGGGAGTGTTGTGCAGCCACGGAGATTCCCTTGGTAGCGATTCAAGCCCCCTAAGGAGCCCCTTGCCTCCCCGCCCTCACCATGGCCGTAGCCACCATCACCCCAGCCCTTCCAGACCCCTCCGCTTCCACCCAACCCCACCCCTCCGCCTTTTCATAAATACGCCTACACCTTCGCATAACAACGCCGCCCCCCTCACTCCACCCACCTTTTGCCGCCTTTTGTTCCTAGGCGCCTCCTCAACCGCCTCACTCTTCTTCATTCGCCCTGCCATTTCAATTCTTTTCCCCACGCCTTTTACTACTTCTCATCCTCTGCTTTGGATTGTTTGAATAGAAAACCGCTTGTTTTACTTCCTTATGCAATATTTCAAGGACTCTTTTGAAGTTACTTCGGAAAGCCTAATTCGGAAACCTGTTAAAAATTTCTCAATTCTCTTCCCATTTCGCAGCATACATCTTGGTTTTTTGGTCGGAATTACATCTTGGTTTTCTTGGTCGGAAGCTGTTGAGAGGCTCCCATTTTTGGCGCGAGGTCATCCTCTCTACTCCCTCTGGACGGTTTGTTGCAGCTACCGTAGGAGGGGCTGAGGGAGGATGAGGGGGGTGCGGCAGAGAGTAGTTGGAAATGGGGCAGAGGACAGGCGATCCGCTCATCGCTCCGCCGGCCTCCTTAGCAACGCCAATAAAAAGGAGGGGAGCACCTGAAGAGCAGCGCCCTCCTTTCTGCCTGGCTGGGAACGGGGGGGACTGAAGGGGGGCCTAGGCTCTATGAGTGCACGGAGGATCAATTAGTCGGATTTGCCCGCCCCTCTTGGGCCAGCCTGAGGGCCTATCGATCCTAACGGGCCTTGCCTTTGTCTACCTGCACTCCATGAGCCTCCCTCTTCCTCCCCCCTCCTCTGTATTAGTCGGGAGCAAGTGAAAGAGGGTGAGAGAGGCGATGGGCGATAGGGGCCTATGCCTCCGCAATGGCCCATGTAAGCTGCAGACCCACTTCTCCGGAGGCCCCATGCACCAGACAAGAGCCTCACCCCCTTCCTCGCACACTTATTGATCCCCGGTCCCGAATCCAGTCGAAGGAGGGAGTGGAGGGGGGCCTGAGGGCGAGAGCACAAAAGACACCCACCGGCGCCCCTACCTGGGAAAAGCCCCCCCTAAACACAGGCACATACACACCAGCATACATCCACACGTCTGCCCGCCCTCTCGATAAGCTATGCAGGGCTGGCCATGACTCAAGTTTCCGCCGCACATCCTTCCGCTGGGTTAAGCTGTGAGGGATTGAAAGAGGAAAGCTCAGATGAGGCAGGAATGCGGATGGAAACGAAACTAAGTATATTGGACCATTGCAGAGCCTACCCGGCCTACGATGGGGCCAGCTACACGGCCTATGTCACCTACCCCGGCGGCACCCAGGTACCCTCAATCACTCCCCTATCTCTCTCCTAACCCTAAGCAGGAGGAGGTTTGCAGTACGCCAGTGCCCTGCACTCACCCACTGGCGGCGGCAACGGCCCCTACCTCACCACACCCACGCCCTCCGTTCACAGTCCCAGTTCGGTAGGTCTTTTTCTAAGACCTCCAATTGTGAAGGCTGCCTTGTTTCCGAATGATTAGAGCAGAAGAGGAGTGATTGTAGGTTGAGGTGGACGAGGAGGCGCCGAATCTGAGCAGCACCACTCGTGCCAGTCCGGCGACCATCCAGTGGCTCCTCGCCAACTACGAAACAGCCGAAGGCGTCAGCCTCCCCCGCTGCACCCTCTACTCACACTACCTGCGACACTGCCAGGCACCATCCTATCCTCCATCCTCCCAGCTCTCTCTCTCAACCCCAATCCTCCACCACTCCAGGAGCACAAACTGGACCCCGTCAACGCGGCCTCTTTCGGCAAACTCATTCGCAGCGTTTTCCTCGGCCTCCGCACTCGACGCCTGGGCACCAGGTCATCCTCCCCCTCCTATTCTTTCCTCAGAGACCAGATAGCTATCTTGCAGGGGCAACTCCAAGTACCACTACTACGGCATCCGCATCAAGGCCGAGAGCCCCCTCAACCGCTTCACGGACGACAACATGACCATGGCCCTCCGCCAGCAGCCCTCCCACCCCAATCGCCGCCTCGGCCAGCGCCAGCAGCAGCCCCTCCGCTCCGACTACTACGCAGCCCAACAGCCCACGCCCCCCGCCGCCCTCCCGCCCGCCCCCACCGCCGCCCCGCCGCCCCCCGACGCCCCCCCCACCGTCCCCGTCTACAACAGCGGCCTGGAGGCCCACAAAGGCTTCCTGGCCGCCGACAGAGCAATGCCCGACCTCCCCGCCCCCTCACTGAGTCTGCTGGAGGCCAGTCTGGAGGCGGCTAGACTCCAGCCCGGCCACGCCCTGGCCTTCTTCCAGCAGTACCGCTGCCATGCCGAAGAGCTGCTGGCCTGCGTCAAGAAGCTCCACTTCGGCCTCGTGGAGACTGCCTGGCGGGACTTTTGGTCCGCCAAGCCTGAGCCAGGTAGCCTGGATGCCCTGTCTATGGGAATTGAGGAAGAGGAGGAGGCGATTTGTAGGAGAGGCGGACGGCTATGCATCGCGTCTGAGCCAGGAGCAGCTGTGGCAGCTGTGCAATCTGACGCCGATCCGGGACTGGGTCCAGGAGATGGACTTCAGCCTCTACCAGACCATCGTCCAGGTCCTCATACCCAACGTCCTCAACCACATGCCTAGTAGCCCGCTTCTTCCTTCCCCTATCCATCCAACCAACCCCAAGAATCCCATCCATAGGTCCCCTGACGCAAGGCATTCGCAACTTCGCCAAGAGCCTGGAAGGCGGTCTCAGCGCTGCCCTCATGAACGCCCCCCAGTCTCTTCTGACACTCAAACTTCGCGCCGTCTCCAGCCTCGCCCAAACCCTGCGCCGCTACACCAGCCTCAACCACCTTGCACAGGTGGGAAGAGGGAGAAAAGACTGGTGGGAAGGAAAGAAAGAAGGATGGGGGGCATTGAAGGCCGCGCGGGCAGTGCTGCAGAACCCGCAGCAGATCGGAACGATGCTGGCGGACCTGAACCGGGTGGACTTCAGCGCCATCCAGGAGCAGGCCACCTGGGTCGCCCACTGCGAGCCTGCCCTCGTCTACCAGCTGGAGCGGGAGTTCAAGGTACCCTTTTGTTGTCCTCCCTCCCCAGTCCCCGGACCGGGAGAGCGGATGCTTGCAGGCCAAGCTGCAGCAGGAGGCCTCGCTGGAGGAGTGGGCAGAGTGGCTGGAGACGGTGGTGGAGGTGGCGCTGGCCTCCTGCCTCGCCGACTCCCTCGCCGTTCACACCAAGGCCGCCAAGCAGTTCCTCCTCAAGTGGAGCTTCTACTCCTCTATGGTTGCTGGCTTTCTCTCTGCCCTCTGACAGAGCCCCGTTGGCCTGTGTACTCTAAGCCTGAGAGTGGTGTTTGAGGTGATCCGAGACCTGACACTGCGCTCGGCGGCCTCCTTCGGGAGCTTCCACCTCATCCGCCTCCTGTACGACGAGTACATGTTCTACCTGGTGGAGCAGCGGCTGGCCAGAGCCTTCCACCTCTCCTCCATCGCTGTCATGGCTCAGCTGGCTGCCGACCAGCTGCCGGCCCTCCATGCGGAGCTCTCCTACGCCAATCCTTTCGTATCCCAGGTTGTCCCAGTCTTTCAGTCACAGCTTGAGAGGCTAGAGACTCGATGCTTTTTAAAATTGCTTTGCCTTCAAAGTATCGTTAATTTTAATTAAATTAAATAGTTATTAATTAATTTTAATTATTCATCAATTTAAAGTATTTAAAATTAAAGTAGCATGAAAGGGTTTCCACTGAAGCAGTTTAGGCAATTAACGCAAACTCGTGTTTCGATTTGAAAATACCACACGTGGTTATATTTGCTGACTTTGGCATGTGTGCCTTTGGTTGCTCATAAAACAGTTCTGCAGGCTGTGTTCCCAAACGGCGGGCAGGTTTACGCACCGGACACCACGCAAACTCTTCCCGTGTATGCTCAAATCGATCAACCACCATTGCAATGAATGAGAGAAGTGCATTTTCAGGGAATCACTGGAACCGGAACTGAAGAAAGCCAAAGGCAGCTGAGTCCTGCTCCATTCTCTTCTCCATGAAACACGGCTTTGACAAAATCGCAAATCCCAGTGGCCTTTCCCCAGTTCTGTTTAAGTCTCCTTAGCTCTGTCCGCGTTTTTGTGCATAGCTGAGAACGGCGAATCATCTCCGGCGGCTTCTCTCCTGTTAGCGCTGTGATCCTTGCCCAAAACCCATACCATTGCAACGAATCAGCTCATTGGAATTTTCGAGATTTAGTGAACCAGCCAGTCAGCTCTGCTTCCCCTAATTATCCTGCTTGTCTTGCCCAGTCTCTTTGCACTTCCATTTAAGCTTATTTGTGATGTGTAGTTTAGGTGTTTTGAGATTTATGTTCTGATCTACGTTTCGTGTTTGAGTTCAATAAATGTATCTATTGCAAATATTCATACAATTGCTGTTGAGTTGCCATACTGTGCAGCGGCGGTAGTTTTGTTTTCTAGGATCATATGTAGTGGCACCGTTTCTTATTCATGCTTAGCAATCTTCAACGACCAACCACCAGTGATCAAAGCGCAGTCTTGCGAATTATTTTTTGTCTGATCACCGAGAACAGATGAATGCATTTATGGTAGCGACTTGTCCAAATGACAATTCAAAAGGGACGCAGCAAAAGGGAAGAGTGTAAGAGGAAAAAAGCAGGTCAGCCCAAGGTGTCGAGGAGGTTGACCACCTGGCGATGCCGCTGACGATTCTTGCGAATGCTCGAAGCGCGACGCAGCAGCCCGTTCAGAACCTACACACGCATTTCTGAGGATTTTCCAAAAATGAACTATGGCAGATACCGAGTTGGCCGTGATTTATTCTCACGGGATTTGCTATATTAGAACAAAATATAGCAAAATAGAAGCTATAATTCCCGTGAGAACTAGTATAACATGGGGTTCATTTGCACAAAGTGGCTGAACCCATGAGGTGAACTGCCGCCCCTCATAATTTGGCCAAAACTAACTATCTAGCCACTTGAATAATTAACTCAAATATATCCTTTCTTTTAGTTTACCCAATCTAAGCTACCCAGACAAGTGATGTTTCCTGAAATTTGGGGTCTGGGACTTAGGGGTTTTTTGGGGTGAATACTTAGTACTGCCCCCAGGCCAAGTCCTGGGCGGCAGTTCAAAAATGGCATAACTCGGGCTCTACTGAAGCTTTTTTCATGATTTAAACGCCATTCAAAAGATATTTTTATGGCCGGAATGATAGTGCACAATATGAGGCTCATTTCAAAATACCAGAAACCCAAAATTCAATTTTTGGTTTTTGAAACATCAGGCGGATGGATTTGTGCAAAATTGCAAAAAATGTTCAATTTGATGGCCAGATTCATGTTCAGCGTCAAAATTTACCTACTAGGGCCCAAATTTAGAACCATTTGCCAAATATTTACCCCAAATTTGCTTTTTGGACTTTGAAACATTAGGTTTTTGGGTCATGACTCAAGAACGAATAATTTCCGCCAGGCTCCTAAAGCAGGGCTGCGAGCAGCCAACATTTCCAACATTCCCTGAAAAAATCAGCCAAAACGGTTGAGAAACCGCAGAGGAATCCTTGCTTACATACATATATATATAGACTCACAGGCCAATTTGGGGTGAATCCTTAGTACTGCCCCCAGGCCAAGTCCTGGGCGGCAGTTCAATAAAACCCTGCCAGCTCGGTACAGCCTGGCATTTTGAATCGCCCTAATTGTTCCCCAGCCCAGCATTCTCCTGGTAGATAAAAAGTTTGGAATGAAGTGTTTTCCTATCTACTGGAAAAGAAAGGACTGTGCACCTGCCAGGAGTGTGCCAGGCGTCCGCCCACATCCAGTCCAGCCATCGCCTCCTCTTCTTCTCCAGGCCTGAAAGACAGGCTGAAGAGAGTATAGAAGAGGAGGGAGGGGATGGAAAAACGGTGAATGGAGCTCCAGGGCGGCGAGTTGGGGATTGCGAGCGGAGTAGAGACGCAGCAGTTCCTCGATGTCCGCCTGCTTCTGGGCCCAGAGCTTCTTCTTCAGCCGAATGGGGTCCTGCTCCTCCAGCAGACTCTCGTCGTAGGCCAACAGCTCCCGCTTGCCCCCCTCGCTTCTCAAATTCCCCTCATCCGGAACAAACCATCCAGGAAGGATCATTTGGGGCTCACCTTTTGCGCATTGTCGTGAGAATGGACTGGGGCAGGCTGTGCCGGAGGCCGGCGATGCTTTTGCGGACGCGAACATGTCTGGGCAATTGGATGCAATCCAGAGGTCTAGAGTGAGGAGGCGAAAAGGGCACCGATCTTGAGAGAGCGGGAGAAGGAGAAGAGGCTGAGGCTGAGCTAAGGAGACGAAGAGCCCTGCGCTTGCCAACTCCAGACAGCAAAGCGCCAACCAAATCCGCATTCCTGACACCGAAAAGGGTAACGAATCAAAGGGTAACTAAAAAGGGTTGAAGCTTTTTTTATATGGACGGGTGGTAATAAAGATCATTGTCAGATTGTTTCTCATTTGTTCGGTTGATCCGAGCCAACTAAATAAAATCCTTTGCTCAAACGGAGTATTGACGCAATTTGAAAGAGCGATTGAAAGAATTTGCAAGAGCGTTAGCAATTTTGGCATTTGATAAAAAGCCAGACCTCTATCCCGAAAGGCTAAAAACAGTCAATTAGATGCAAAACAAGATCCAGGGTATAAGTATCCAGGGTTTAAGATGAATGCACAAGGAAATTTAGCCAGTGATGCGGAAATTGATGCATGCCTTGGGCTCTTGTGTATATCAAAGAAAATTTGCATTCATTTACTGATTGATACTTAATATGTCAATAACAAAAATTAAAGGGAAAGGTTAGTCCTAGTGGGTACAAAAATCTAAGTTTTATCTCCTCCTTAAAATTTATCCACAATCAGTCAGAACTGGTTGGCATTACAGTCCCATCGCTTGAAAAAAGAAATGATTACTCCCTGGTTAGAAGCATTTTAGTTAGGTAAGTCAGAGCGGAAGGGTAAAAAGATGCAAGTTCATTTAGCTATCTCCCTTCCCGAGGGATGGAAAACGGATCTAGGTAATGTTTCCGCGCCGACGACCTCATCAATAGCCTCCGCCCATTCTCACCCCACTCACCCCTTGCGTGCACAGAACTCTTAGTTACCACTTCACGCCTTCAGATGAAGGAAGGATGTGAACAGCAATGACGCTAAATGATCAAAGATATCCAGCTCAGTTCAAGACACTCTCTTGGATTGATAGTTCATAGGTATGATGAAAATTACATTATTGTGCCATTATGGTGACGTGAATGTAAAAAGACAATTGAATACTGAAACGGCACAAAAGGATTACTCACAATATACGATGTCTGAAATTTGCTTGTAAATCATTTAGCTGCCCGAAATTAGCTGGTAAATCATTAAGCGCATCCCTACTACTGCAGAAATGATTTACAAAAGGCAGCCGTATAGCACTAATGAACTGAGCTTGGCTTATTGAATTGGACTAAGAATGGCACCTGCCGTTTGCATTCTGTTTCTAGGGAAATTTACTGGCAATCGAATCGTACAAGTCTCAGCTTCAACACCCAAATCCTTTTCATCCGTAGCGTTACGTTCCAGTTTTATGATGAAAAGTAAGTGACAACAGCCGTATACCATCAAAGTTAATGGCTTCTCATCACGGCAACCCAGCAAACCAGTTCCCGGCTAAATTATAATAGAAAGAGCTAATTTAGGTGCCTGTCTGTAAGCTGGAATGGTGCTTAAAAAAGATTTACCCTATTCATATTTTGTGGAGATTTACTCACCTGTTTGCGATAATATATAATATAGGTGAGGTTGGTTTAGTTAATGCTCACAAAACACCCACCGCAGGGGACATTTAAATATATCAAAGAGGTGGAACAAATGATGTCAGCAGAGACATGACAGGTTCTGTTAGTGAATGCCTGAATGGAGGCTCTCCCTGTCAAGCCCAGCTTCAATCGACTTCTGGTTTGCGGCAGGAGTCCAATCAGGTTTCCCTTGTCCGGCCATTCAAAGCCTTTTACAGACGCCACTCTAGGCCAGAGATATGACGTAATAAGCTGACAAGTCCATCCTTTGCTCCAAGTGGAAAAACATTTTACTGAGAGAGCTTTTTCGAGAGGATCGAAATTCCCAGAAACAAAGTTTGTCATCCAATTTTTACCCCCTTTTTATAGTTTTCAAACTATTTAAATCATAATTTTTTAAATAAAATTATAATTAAATATATCATAACAAGTATATGGCGCAAAGCGCAATAGGTGACCGCGGAGCGCATCCTATATATGAATTTTTGAATTTTGAATTTTGAACACAATATGAATGCATGGAATTTTGTCACTCAAGAGAATAAGTCTGTGGTTTCTCAACCATTTTCGAAATTAAGCACAGATTTGGAATCGCTATATATGAGTTGTGAACAAAAAAACTTAAGTCCTCTGTTCAATTCTTAGCCGTTCAGCTGTTACTGATTATTGATGACATTGCCGTGCGTGCCGTTTGTCACTCAAGAGGGCAAGTCTGTGGTTTCTCAACTATTTTCAAAAGTAAGCCCAGATTTGGAATCGTTATATACGACTTGTGAACAAAAAAACTCAAGTGTTCTGTTCAATTATAAGCCGTTCAGCTGCTACTAATTATTGATGCTATTGTCATGCGTGAAAGTTTGTCACTCAAGAGGGCAAGTCTGTGGTTTCTCAACTATTTTCAAAAGTAAGCACAGATTTGGAGTCGTTATATACGACTTGTGAACCAAAAAACGCAAGTTGTCTGTGCAATTCTCAAGATTACAGGTGCTACAGCGCAAAAACTATATATTGCAATGGTTAAACCTTTCTACCCAAAAAAATAATGTTTCAAATGCTCGGAAACCGGGTCTACCCCTCCAGATCTTCCTAAAATTGCATTACCTTTCAGGAAAAAAAAAGTTTGTCCAGATCCGTTGAGAATTCGCCCGTTCCCAGCATTTCCAGACATATATATATATATATATATACTAGTAATATAGGTCAGTGGCCGCGCTACGCGCAGCCACACTTATTTTGAAAGTTATGCCAACACACCCCGAATCTTGCTAAAAATAACCAGAAAACTTGAGGTGATTGTCTAGGACAAAATGCATCACATTGTCCGAGATAATGCTTACTCAAACTTGCTGTGAAGGAATACTTAATTTATCCCAAAAACATCAGACTCACGGGTAGGCCAGAAAACGAAAATTTGGCTTCAGTCAATCCATTTTTTCAAAATATTTTATTTGAATCTTTGAAAAATAACCAGTTAATTTTATGCAGAACTGTTGTAGCTTTAATTTAAAAAAAAGTCTGACAGAGAAAGTTAAAAAATGAAGGAGCTACAAAGTTTCAAAGTCAAAAATTGCCCAAAAATCGCAAAAATGCCAACGTTTTCGATTGTTTCATATTTTCAATGTTTTCCGTGCATGGATCCCCCCAAATAATTTTGAATAACTCGTCAAGCCTGATTCATAGAGCTATCATATGCCAGTATGAGTAAAGAATTCAGGGAGCCCTGAGACCCCTCCCAAAATGGCATCACCCGTATTATATAAGATATATATATATATATATATATATATATATATATATACATATATATGAGGACAAAAGTTGAGTAACCTCTATAGACCGCGGAGCGGCCCGTCGGGCCACTCCGCGGTCAAAAAGGGGCTAAAAATTTGATGATAAACCACTTTTTGGGGGTATATGTAATATAGAGAACAGTACTCGTCTACCAGAGAACAGTACTCATCTACCAGAGAACAGTACTCGTCTACCAGAGAACAGTACAGAAAAAACATGTCTACAATGGAACAGTACAGCATTTTTTGACTTATGTTCTGTTCTCTAATACACATTTTGCTTTTTTTGCTCTGATTGGCTATAAATATGCACCAAATTTCTGCTAATGCATTTACAAGCCTAGCATAACTATTATGCTGCAGTTGGGGTGTGTACATATGGGAAGGATCACATTTTTGCAGTAGTGTGCCATGTTGGGTTAAGTTCTGTTCTCTAATTCACATATTGGGCTGGCGCGAGGGAGCATAGCGACCGTCAGCGCCCAGCCCCTCTTTTCGACCCAGGTGTACGTTTTCGGGGTTATTGCTAGATCTTAAAATTGATAAGGCTCCTGCTCCTCACAGAAGAATCCAATCGTTCTGATTCTTTTTGCATTGGAAAGAGCATCATTGAATTGTCCAAAACTCGCGAGAAATCGCCCAAAACTTGCAGCAATTATTAGAAAATCACTCAAAACCATTTGTCCGAACTCCTTCTTCTTCTCCTCCTCCTCCGCATCTATTCAATGGACGATAGTAGGTATTCAATCGGCCTGTACTTAAGGCATCAATTGGCAAGGTTAAATGGTAATTCTGTGCAATTAATATGGTCTAAGTCTACAACGGAAGCTGTGCGGCTGTGTGGTCAAGTGGCTTGTCTATTTGACTCGATTCAGAGATGACCAGGTTCAGACCTTCTTTGATCCTTTTATTTTATTCTTTAATTTTTTTATCTTAAAAATGGAAGAAATATGTGTTACCATCGGCAGACCAAAAAAAATACTCCTTGTTCCCAAAAATCGATTGCCCTGAGTTTAAGACAAGAAAAATTCTCAAAAATATGTTAATTTTCTAATGAATTTGCATTATATTTTTCATTTTCGAATTTTTCCTTTTCGTTATATTTTTCAAATAAGTTTTTTTATTCACTTTTTTATTTATCTAATAAAATCTTAACTAAATTTATAGCCAAAAATATCAAATTTGTATTTTTACATTTTATACTATATTAAAAGTGGGAGAAATATCTGGTACCATCGGCAGGCCAAATGTGGGCCTCTTTTCTCCAAAATTTGGAATTGCCTCGAGTAAAAAGTCAAGGAAATACAATTTCTACTAGTGGAATCTGCTGCGTCATCTGCATTTTGTTTTTGGGCGCGCATGGAAAGAGACACTGAACTGCGCGCCAAAAACAAAATGCAACTGTCCAAGCAGCAGATTCCACTAGTAGAAATTGTATTTCCTTGACTTTTTACTCGAGGCAATTCCAAATTTTGGAGAAAAGAGGCCCACATTTGGCCTGCCGATGGTACCAGATATTGTATATTTTGCTCTAAATTGTTTGATCGTCTTCTGATGTGTGCACATGTCTTGCATGACATTTTTGCGCGGCCGCAGGCCGCCTGCCGCGGAGGGCAGGGCAGTTAGAGCTCCGGAGGCCGGAGGGCATGGGTGCGGAGGCCCCGGAGCATAGCCTAGCATACGAAGTATGCTAGGCGAAGCGTAGGGGCCGTAGCACCCGTGCCCGGAGGCCGGAGGAGCTCTGGCGCCCTGCCCGAAGCGGCAGGCGGCCAAGGCCAGCTTAAGCAGTTACCTCATTTTTGCGTCCGTCTGTCCGCATATATATATATATATATGTCTTTCCGGGGCCCATACTCCTCGGTTTTTCAACGAAATTGGCTGATTTTTTGCATGAAGGTCCGTCTGGGTGGTATCTCCAGGCCATTTTTTGGGATGGGCGTAATTTTTCGATTTTCGCCCAAAACTCAGCTTTTTGATGTTTCAGAATACGAAAATTCATAAATCACTGGTTTTTCAATGAAATTGGCTGAATTTTGGTAGGCACGTCCAGCAAGGTGATATCTTGAAGCTGGCAAAAGGAATTTCCGAAATATTAATTATTTCCCGATTTATGGCGAAAAACCTAAAATCTTGATGTCTCAAAAATTTGTACATCCATAAATTGATGATTTTCGATGGTGATAAATCGATTCATATGGGTGGTATAGTAGTGGTATTTGTAATGTTATTTGGACCAAAGGCCGCGCATCTTGGCGATAGCCGAGTATACCTTGTTTTGCTATTTAGGTGAGCATTTAAAGGATGAGTCAATTTTCGAGTGGCAAATGAAGACTGAGATGAGATGAGGCAAATGCAATAGCAAATGAAAAAACTTTGTCACTGGGCATGAGAAAAAGAGGCTGATCAAAAATGGCTAAAGCAAAACGGACTCACTCAATTGGCCAAAAAGAGCAATAAAAAAATCTAGTCACTGTCAGACTCAGACTCGTCCACATCATGAGTCTCCTTGAAGCCAGGGAGGGCATTGACGGGGATGAGAGTCTGGCACTTGAGGATCTTCTTGACGATGCCATGTCACAGCTTAACCTCATCCATCACCTGAATGATGAGACCATGTTTAGCAGAGAACAGAACTGGTGTAATGAAATAGAACCTTCCACTTCTGCAGCCTAGTGTAGCCAGAGGCAATGGTGGTGAGGTAGGCAAACAGCATTGGCCCACAGCCATTGGTGGGCTTGGTGCAGTCGTCATCCTTGGCAATGCACTGGCAGGTGACTGCGTGGTAGTGGTATCGTTTGCTGCTGCTGGAGCCCAGACTGTCTGTGTTGCAGTCGTAGAACCAGTTGGCCACCTAAAAGTTATGTTCTGTTCTGTTCTGTTCTGTATCACACTTGGACAGAGAGGAAAGAGGCACTAGCCATCTGTATCAGGCTCCAGAGTGATATAGTTCTGTTCTCTAATGCAAAATTACTCACCTGGCCATGCCCAATCCCGATTTCCTTGCCCTTCTTGGTGCAAATTGGATGTGTCAGCCAGAACTGATGCGGATTGGCCATGCTTCCATCCCCACCATTGAGCACTTCCTCTGCACAGCCGGCCAGCCAGGCAAGGTATGGCTTCTGCTTGTTGGTGTTGCGATGGAGGCTCTCCACTGCAGAGAAAGCTGATGGCTTAGGCAGAGATAAAAGAGTTGGAAAGGGTGGTCAAACTGCAGTAGGCTGAAGAAGTAGCTCCCATCCTCGTTCTTGTCCTTCCAGATGCGGTTGAGAAGGACGCACCCATCCTCCACCTTCTTCTCCAGCCCAGCCACTGCTGCCAAATGCATGGTGCGCAGGTCCTCCTGCCATTGCTCAGCTTAGCTGTGAGGTAGGGAACAGAACAAAAGAAAAATATAGACAAACCCTAAGGTCTTCCCAGTCCAGGTAGGTTAGCAGCTCTCCAGTTGGTGCAGGCGCCCAAACATGCTGTGGACCCTGCACAGTCAGCAGGAACTCGGCCAACTCCTCATTGCTGGATGCCATCTCCTTCACCTTCTATGACCAACTAGCCACACAAAGAACGGATAGAGCAGCAGAGTGTTTGTGCATGAGCATGTGAGGAAACGGAAGTGTTACGAAGGGCTGGATGTCAGTAGGTTGATGTGCAGGCTGGCTATACACTCACCCCTGAAAGTCATGCAGGCAAGCAAATAGTTGTGGGCCAATATGTGTATTAGAGAACATAACAATACGAAACAGGCAGCTAAATTCATAGAGTAATATGTGCACTAGAGATCAGAACAATTGGAAAATATGGGGAAAAAAGTCTTGAATACAGAACTGAACAATGTTGAATACATAACAGAACAGAAGAATAAAATCTTCGTTAGAGAACAGAACTTTCCCATTTTTTCTGTACTGTTCTCTGCTAGACGAGTACTTTTCTCTACTAGACGAGTACTGTTCTCTATATTAATTATACCCACTTTTTGGAAGGTGTGAGACAAGCCCAGTTAAAGACAGAAGGCGCAGTGTGGTATTGATAGGAGGGGCCAGTGGAGTATTCAGGAAAGGACATATGCAGCGGCGTAGGCGATGGTGAGGAGGGCGAAGACGGTGGGGAGGCCGATGGCCAGGGCCCTGTCGGACCAGCCCGAGCAGCCGCGTCCGTTGCCTCGTCGCACGCCCACCTCCTTCCCGTTCAGCAGGCTCAGCTCCTGTCTGGAGGGAGGGGATGTTGGGTAGAGGAGGGGTGGAGGAAGGGGCCAACTCTCCGGACTGGCGTCCACAGCCGGGCCAGCAGACGGCGGCCAGAAGGGGACCCAGGGAGGCCAGCTTGCACATCAGGTACCACAGCTGCAATTAGCCCTCCCATCACTCCACCTCTTAGGCCCTTTTCATGTCCTAGGGCAGAGGATGAGGCTGGGGCTTTCATGGAGAAGACCGTACTTGATTTACTTTATAAGGGCAACTGAATGTACCCAGCTGCGAAACGAAGAGGCTAGTGCTGCAGTAAAATCATAGAGACGGAATCATGGAGACGAAATCAGACGATGGAATCATAGACGGGAGGCAAAGCAAAAAGTTTTGACGGTGTTTTGGAATAAGTTGAAGCTCTATGCTGAAATGATGGGTGGAGCATAAGGGTACGTGTAGGGCGGTGAAGGTGGCGGGGAATGGGTTGCGCTCTGCGGTCTGCTGGATGGCGAGGAGGATGAGGGAGGTGGAGCAGAGCAGAAGGCGAGCCCCTCGCTGGCCCCCTAGCACCAGCGAACTCCAGCCTACATTCATACTCTCCTTCCCACTCCAACCGCTCCCCCCATTCACACTCAGGGCACCGAAAATGAGGAAGATGCAGCAGGGGAGGCCGGTCTGAAAGAGCCATCGACTGGAGCCCTGCGCGAACTGCATCTGAACAAGACTCCGTTCGTTCAGGCACTCTCAGTCTGTGGAAAGAGGAGGAGGAAGAAGCTAACCGTCACCTTCAGCTCCGGCCACACACCAGCGGGATAGGTCTGTAATTGAGGGCCAACAATCTCTGTATCTCTAACGGCCCAGTCTAGGCACCTGCTCAGTGCGAGCAGCAGTAGGGCTGGCCAGGAGGGCGTAGACTGGGTCGTCCTCCTGCGGCAGCATCATAGGCTGCTGCTTCCACACCAGGTCCACCTCAATCGCGGTTGCTCTACAAAGGACAGAGTTTGAGTGCTGAGAGGAACTTCGCTCTTTTTGTAGGCGTAGCTTTCGTAGTGGGCCGTGCAGGTGACGATGTTGAAGGGATAGCGCCAAGCCTCCACGCTGCAGGGCAGACGAACGTTGATGCTGCAATGTCAATCCCTGCCTTCTCTGAAAGACTCCTCCTCCTCCGCAACCGTCGATTGGTCCAGACCCGGCCGTCGGAGTAGATGAGGATGAAGATGTTGTCGATGGGGCTCTTGTGCAGCAGGGTCTCGATGCTGTTGATGAAGGCAGTGCTGGGGTTCCACAGCTTCTCCCACTCCTTCCATCCACTCCTTCTCCTCCACCCTCTTTCACAGGCTTCCAGTGAACATAGTAGCCAAGGGTCACGTTGTCACTGCAGGGGTTCAGGCTGCGGAAGTCCAGTTTGGGGTCCTTGAAGTATTCGGACACATAGACATCCCTAGCACAGTCCATCTCTCCCACCGCATCAATATCCATGAAAACACAAACATGTCCACAGTCTGCTTCTCCACACTGGGACCGCGAAGCTGCTGGATCCAGAACTCGATTTCGACGGTGGTGGAGCCGCCGGGGATGGAGCGGCGGTCGAAGACCAACTGCTTGATGATCTCCTTATTTGGAGTGCAGTCCGCCTGCGTTTGGCCAGTGGCCAGAGACAGGAGGAGCAGAAGAGCTGTCCAGCTCATCACTTTCGCGAGACTGGAAAAAGCTAAATTGAGCCCGAGTGCCAGCCTGGGAGGCTGGAAGGGAAGCTTGGAATGGTAGCGTGACTCTGGGACAAATGCCGTGATTTTGACAAAACTGGTTCTAGGCAAAGTTTGCGAAAGGGAAGGAAAAGGCCCCCCTGTCAACAGGGTGAGCTCATAATTTGACGCTGCACTGGTCTCAGTGCGTATTATGGGAGTGACTTTCCCAGGTGATTTACGGGATTGCCTTCATTCATGTATTTTTGCTTTTTCGTATAGGTCAAGTTTAATGTGTCAAAGCCACATGCCACATTGATGAACAAATCAAAGTTAAACCACGGTTTTCAGTGGGAATTTCGGTTAGCTGGTTTGCGCTCTTTTGATTTGTTCTGGTTTGTTTTTGGTCTTTGGCTAGGGTTTTTGGTTAGTTTTTAGCTTCTGGTTAGCCTTAATTAAAGACATTCAATGTTCTCAGGAAAACTCGCTTTTACATTTTTTCCCCAATCATGCAAGTTCAGCACCAAATATGCATAGCATTTCCAATACATAATCATAAGAGAACCATAGAAAGAATCACAGATGAGAAGAAACTGGGCAAATCTACGAAAAAGTGAAAATAAACGTCGAAAAACCTTCAGTAGAAACTTTCAATCTGGTTAATTCCAGCATTGAGCGTCTAATGCAATATTTTGGTCCTAATAATTGTAATCGCATGCAGTCAATGAGTAAAACTTATTAGAACAAAACTGAAAAACGAAGTATGGCGCATTTGCTGTAAATAACAAGTATATGGCGCAAAGTGCAATAGGTGACCGCGGAGCGCTTGCACCTTCACAAGTAGCAAAATCATAATTTTAAGGAAAATTTCTGCTGTGAGGGTGAACATTGCATCTCAAAAGGAAAATTATGTGGTTTCTCAACCATTTTCAAAAGTAAGCACAGATTTAGAATTGGTATATATGACTTGTGAACAAAAAACTCAAGTGTTCTGTTCAATTATCAGCCGTTCAGCTGCTACTAATAATTGATGCTATTGTCATGCATGAAAGTTTGTCACTCAAGAGGGCAAGTCTGTGGTTTCTCAACTATTTTCAAAAGTAAGCACAGATTTGGAGTCGTTATATACGACTTGTGAACCAAAAAACGCAAGTGTTATGTTCAATTATAAGCCGTTCAGCTGCTACTAATTATTGATGCTATTGTCATGCATGAAAGTTTGTCACTCAAGAGGGCAAGTCTGTGGTTTCTCAACCATTTTCAAAAGTAAGCACAGATTTGGAATCGTTATATACAACTTGTGAACAAAAAAACTCAAGTGTTCTGTTCAATTATCAGCCGTTCAGCTGCTACTAATTATTGGTGCTATTGTCATGCGTGAAAGTTTGTCACTCAAGAGGGCAAGTCTGTGGTTTCTCAACCATTTTCAAAAGTAAGCACAGATTTGGAATCGTTATATACAACTTGTGAACAAAAAAACTCAAGTTGTCTGTGCAATTCGCAAGATTACAGGTGCTACAGAGCAAAAACGCTATATTGCAGTTTTCAAGCCTTTCTACCCAAAAAAGTAATGTTTCAAATGCTCGGGGACCGCTTCCTACCGGCGATATCTTCCTAAAACATTTTTACCTTTCAGGAAAAAAAAAGTTTGTCCAGATCCGTTGAGAATTCGCCCGTGTACAGCATTTACAGATATATATATATATATATATATATATATGTATATATATATATATATGTATATATATATATATATATATATATATATATATATATATGTATATATATATATATATGTATATATATATATATATATATAAATACATATATATATATGAGGACAAAAGTTCAGTAACCTCTATAGACCGCGTAGCGGCCCTTCGGGCCGCTCCGCGGTCAAAAATCAGAATTTCAAAACAGTAGCAAAACCTCATTTCGAATCTCGCACAAAAGCGAATACCACATCAAGGCATCTTAGCCTAAAAAGCAGCTTTGAAGGATCATAACGGGAATTTCAACAAAAATAGACTAGACATGCTAAAACTCTGGCTCATGAGTGAACGCCAAAGATCGATGAATTGAGCAAGCGAATCGCAGGAGCATAAGGACACTGCGTCTATCCATTAACTGGGCCATCATTTCGAATGAAAACTTGCCGCGTTTGCACCCCTCCATCCAGCATCAATCCTGGCTCGTATTCTTTACGATATTTTCTGCAAACAAAACAACTAGTTCTCCATGTGTCAAATTTCATCCTGTTTCCTCAATGTTATTAAGCATTGATAGACAGCTTCTTCTTCAGCCGAATGGGGTCCTGCTCCTCCAGCAGGCTCTCGTCGTAGGCCAACAGCTCCCGCTTGCCCCCCTCCCTTCTCAAATTCCCCTCATCCGGAACAAACCATCCAGGAAGGATCATTTGCGGCTCACCTTTTGCGCATTGTCGTGAGAATGGACTGGGGTAGGCTGTGCCGGAGGCCGGCGATGCTTTTACGGACGCGAACATGTCTGGGCAATTGGATGCAATCCAGAGGTCTAGAGTGAGGAGGCGAAAAGGGCACCGATCTTGAGAGAGCGGGAGAAGGAGAAGAGGCCGAGGCTGAGCTAAGGAGACGAAGAGCCCTGCACTTCCCAGCTCCAGACAGCAAAGCGCCAACCAAATCCGCATTCCTGACACACCAAAATGGGTAACTAATCAAAGGGTAACTGAAAAGGGTAGAAGAGTTATTGATGCGCGGATGGTAATAAAGATCATTGTCAGATTGTGTACTATTTGCTCGGTTGATCCGAGCCAACTAAAACCCTTCGCGCAAAAGGAGTGTTGACACAATTTGATGTCAGCGTTTCAAAGAAAGCGAGGTCTTTATCCCGAAAGGCTGAAAATAGTCTCTAAATGCAAAACAAGATCCGGGGATAAGTGTCTAGGGTTTAGGATAAATGCACAAGGAAATTTAGGCACTGTAGCGGAAATTGATGCAAATTGATGCTTGGACTCCTTGGCATATTGAAAACAAGTATATGGCGCAAAGCGCAATAGGTGACCGCGGAGCACACCCCCTTCCACATTACAATATCAATGCATGGAATTTCGTCACTCAACAGAGCAAGTCTGTGGTTTCTCAACTATTTTCAAAAGTAAGCACAGATTTAGAATCAGTATATATGACTTGTGAATCAAAAAACCAGTCTTCTGTGCAATTCTCAGCCGTTCAGTTGTTACTGATTATTGATGCTATTGCTGTGTGTGAAAGTTTGTGGCTCAAGAGGGTAAGTCTGTGGTTTCTCAACAATTTTCAAAAGTAAGCACAGATTTGACACCGCTATATACGACTTGTAAACAAAATAACTCAAGTCTTCTGTTCAATTCTCAGCCGTTCAGCTGTTACTGATTATTGATTCTATTGCCATGCATGAAAGTTTGTGGCTCAAGAGGGTAAGTCTGTGGTTTCTCAACCATTTTCAAAAGTAAGCACAGATTTGGAACCGCTATATACGACTTGTGAACAAAAAAACTCAAGTCTTCTGTTCAATTCTCAGCCGTTCAGATGCTACATAGGAAAATGATAATTTTCGGGAAAAACTTATTCTTACTCAGGAAAGTAATGTTTCTAATGGTCCGGCACCAGCTCCACCCCCCCAGGATCCAAGCGGCACATTATAGCTTTCAGGAAAAAAAGTATGTCCAGATCCGTTGAGAATTCGCCCGTGCCCAGCACTTCCAGATACATATATATATATACATATATATATATATATATATATATATATATATGAGGACAAAAGTTGAGTAACCTCTATAGACCGCGGAGCGGCCCTTCGGGCCGCTCCGCGGTCAAAAATTTGCATTGTTTCACTGGTTGACACTTAATAGTCAATAACCGAAATTAAAGAGAAAGGTTGCTTAAAAAAATGTTTACTCCCTCGCTGGAAGCATTTTAGTTAGGTAAGTCAATGGGGAAGGGAAAAAAGGTGGAAGTTCATTTAGCGCTCTCTCTTCCCGAGGGATGGAAAACGGATCTAGGTAATGTTTCCGCACCGACGACCTCATCAATAGCCTCCGCCCATTCTCACCCCACTCACCCCTTGCGTGCACAGAACTTTTAGTTACCACCTTCAGATGAGTGAAGGATGTGAACAGCAATGACGCTAAATGATCAAAGATATCCAGCTCAGCTCAAGACACCCTCTTGGATTTTGCTAGAAGACTATTGCATTGATAGTACATAGGTATGATGAAAATTACATGATCGTGACATTATTGTGACGTGAAAGTAAAAAGACAACTGAATACTGAAACGGCACATAAATAGGCGTACTCACAATATACCATGTTTGAGAAAATTCTGCCTGAAATTAGCTCGCAAATCAGTTAGTGCATCTCTACTACTGCAGAAATAAATTACAAGAGGCAGCCATATAGCTCTAATGAACTGAGCTTGGCCTATTGAATTAGACTAAGAATGGCACCTGCCGTTTGCATTCTGTTTCTAGGGAAATTTAGCGGCAATCGAATTAATTGTACAAGTCTCAGCTTCAACACTCAATTCCTTTTCATCCGTAGCGTTAAGTTCAAGCTTTATGATGAAAAGTACGTGACAACAGCCGTATACCATCAAAGTTAATAGCTTGTCATCACGGCTAACATCATTTAGCTATAGAATGAGCTAACTTTGGGGCCTGTCTGTAGGCTGGAATAGTGCTTAAAAAGATATATCCCATTAAGATTTTGTGGAGATTAACTCGCCTGTTTGCGATAATATAGATCTGGTGAGGTTGGTTTAGTTAATGCTCACAAAACATCCACCGTGGGGGACATTTAAAGACATCAAAGAGTGGGGTGGAACAAAATATGTCAGCAGAGACATGACAGGTTCTGTTAGTGAATGCCTGAATGGAGGCTCTTCCTGTCAAGCCCAGCTTCAATCGACTGCTAGTTTGCGGCAGGGGTCCAATCAGCTTTTCCTTGTCCAGCCATTCAAAGCCTTTTGCAGACGCCACTCTAGGCCAGAGATATGACGTCATAAGCTGACAAGTCCATCCTTTGCTCCAAGTGGAAAAACATTTTACTAAGAGAGCTTTTTCGAGAAGGTCGAAATTCTCAAAAACAGATTGTCATACAATTTTTACCCCCCCCCCTTTCATAATTTTCAAACTATAAACATAATAAACAGGGCTAAAAATTGGATGGCAAACCACTTTTTAGAACGTGTCAGCATAGACAAGGAGGGCGATTCATTGAATATCAGAAACCATTTAAAGTCATACTCCATGGTGTCAGACAAGCCCAGTTAAAGACAGAAGAAGCAGTGTGGTATTGATAAGAGGAGCCTGTGGAGTATTCAGGAAAGGACATAGGCGGCGGCGTAGGCAACGGTGAGGAGGGCGAAGACGGTGGGGAGGCCGATGGCCAGGGCCCTGTCGGACCAGCCCGAGCAGCCGCGTCCGTTGCCTCGTCGCACGCCCACCTCCTTCCCGTTCAGCAGGCTCAGCTCCTGTCTGGAGGGAGGGGATGTTGGGTAGAGGAGGGGTGGAGGAAGGGGCGAACTCTCCGGACTGGCGTCCACAGCCGGGCCAGCAGACGGCGGCCAGAAGGGGACCCAGGGAGGCCAGCTTGCACATCAGGTACCACAGCTGCAATTAGCCCTCCCATCACTCCACCTCTTAGGCCCTTTTCATGTCCTAGGGCAGAGGATGAGGCTGGGGCTTTCATGGAGAAGACCGTACTTGATTTACTTTATAAGGGCAACTGAATGTACCCAGCTGCGAAACGAAGAGGCTAGTGCTGCAGTAAAATCATAGAGACGGAATCATGGAGACGAAATCAGACGATGGAATCATAGACGGGAGGCAAAGCAAAAAGTTTTGACGGTGTTTTGGAATAAGTTGAAGCTCTATGCTGAAATGATGGGTGGAGCATAAGGGTACGTGTAGGGCGGTGAAGGTGGCGGGGAAGGGGTTGCGCTCTGCGGTCTGCTGGATGGCGAGGAGGATGAGGGAGGTGGAGCAGAGCAGAAGGCGAGCCCCTCGCTGGCCCCCTAGCACCAGCGAACTCCAGCCTACATTCATACTCTCCTTCCCACTCCCACCACTCCCCCCATCCACACTCAGGGCACCGAAAATGAGGAAGATGCAGCAGGGGAGGCCGGTCTGAAAGAGCCATCGACTGGAGCCCTGCGCGAACTGCATCTGAACAAGGCTCCGTTCGTTCAGGCACTCTCAGTCTGTGGAAAGAGGAGGAGGAAGAAGCTAACCGTCACCTTCAGCTCCGGCCACACACCAGCGGGATAGGTCTGTAATTGAGGGCCAACAATCTCTGTATCTCTAACGGCCCAGTCTAGGCACCTGCTCAGTGCGAGCAGCAGTAGGGCTGGCCAGGAGGGCGTAGACTGGGTCGTCCTCCTGCGGCAGCATCATAGGCTGCTGCTTCCACACCAGGTCCACCTCAATCGCGGTTGCTCTACAAAGGACAGAGTTTGAGTGCTCAAAAGGAACTTCGCTCTTTTTGTAGGCGTAGCTTTCGTAGTGGGCCGTGCAGGTGACGATGTTGAAGGGATAGCGCCAAGCCTCCACGCTGCAGGGCAGACGAACGTTGATGCTGCAATGTCAATCCCTGCCATCTCTGAAAGACTCCTCCTCCTCCGCAACCGTCGATTGGTCCAGACCCGGCCGTCGGAGTAGATGAGGATGAAGATGTTGTCGATGGGGCTCTTGTGCAGCAGGGTCTCGATGCTGTTGATGAAGGCAGTGCTGGGGTTCCACAGCTTCTCCCACTCCTTCCATCCACTCCTTCTCCTCCACCCTCTCTCACAGGCTTCCAGTGAACATAGTAGCCAAGGGTCACGTTGTCACTGCAGGGGTTCAGGCTGCGGAAGTCCAGTTTGGGGTCCTTGAAGTATTCGGACACGTAGACATCCCTAGGGCAAGCCATCTCTCCCACCGCATCAATATCCATGAAAACACAAACATGTCCACAGTCTGCTTCTCCACACTGGGACCGCGAAGCTGCTGGATCCAGAACTCGATTTCGACGGTGGTCGCGCCGCCGGGGATGGAGCGGCGGTCGAAGACCAACTGCTTGATGATCTCCTTATTTGGAGTGCAGTCCGCCTGCGTTTGGCCAGTGGCCAGAGACAGGAGGAGCAGAAGAGCTGTCCAGCTCATCACTTTCGCGAGACTGGAAAAAGCTAAATTGAGCCCGAGTGCCAGCCTGGGAGGCTGGAAGGGAAGCTTGGAATGGTAGCGTGACTCTGGGACAAATGCCGTGATTTTGACAAAACTGGTTCTAGGCAAAGTTTGCGAAAGGGAAGGAAAAGGCCCCCCTGTCAACAGGGTGAGCTCATAATTTGACGCTGCACTGGTCTCAGTGCGTATTATGGGAGTGACTTTCCCAGGTGATTTACGGGATTGCCTTCATTCATGTATTTTTGCTTTTTCGTATAGGTCAAGTTTAATGTGTCAAAGCCACATGCCACATTGATGAACAAATCAAAGTTAAACCACGGTTTTCAGTGGGAATTTCGGTTAGCTGGTTTGCGCTCTTTTGATTTGTTCTGGTTTGTTTTTGGTCTTTGGCTAGGGTTTTTGGTTAGTTTTTAGCTTCTGGTTAGCCTTAATTAAAGACATTCAATGTTCTCAGGAAAACTCGCTTTTACATTTTTTCCCCAATCATGCAAGTTCAGCACCAAATATGCATAGCATTTCCAATACATAATCATAAGAGAACCATAGAAAGAATCACAGATGAGAAGAAACTGGGCAAATCTACGAAAAAGTGAAAATAAACGTCGAAAAACCTTCAGTAGAAACTTTCAATCTGGTTAATTCCAGCATTGAGCGTCTAATGCAATATTTTGGTCCTAATAATTGTAATCGCATGCAGTCAATGAGTAAAACTTATTAGAACAAAACTGAAAAACGAAGTATGGCGCATTTGCTGTAAATAAAAATCAGAATTTCAAAACAGTAGCAAAACCTCATTTCGAATCTCGCACAAAAGCGAATACCACATCAAGGCATCTTAGCCTAAAAAGCAGCTTTGAAGGATCATAACGGGAATTTCAACAAAAATAGACTAGACATGCTAAAACTCTGGCTCATGAGTGAACGCCAAAGATCGATGAATTGAGCAAGCGAATCGCAGGAGCATAAGGACACTGCGTCTATCCATTAACTGGGCCATCATTTCGAATGAAAACTTGCCGCGTTTGCACCCCTCCATCCAGCATCAATCCTGGCTCGTATTCTTTACGATATTTTCTGCAAACAAAACAACTAGTTCTCCATGTGTCAAATTTCATTCTGTTTCCTCAATGTTATTAAGCATTGATAGATCCAGGCTTTTGGTTAAACTCAACGAATATCAGTTATAAAAAGATGTATCACCATCTTATAACTCAGATCTCTCATCGGCCAAGTGCATTTTCTCGAAGGGCTTATGCTTGGTTTAGATAGAGTTAGATTAGTGACACTGAGGCACTTTGGAAAATGACATTTTACCTGGACTCCATCTAGGCAATTAACTGCCGGCAAAGACCTGGAAGGAAAAGGGGCTGAAAGACTCACCTGGCGTACCAGAAGAACTGGAAGGCCCATTTCCAGAGCATCCAGGCCCAGACGATGGCCAGCCACCAGTTGTGGCCGTAGAAGTGGCCGAAGTCGGTGCGGTTGACGATGCCCGCGGCGATGAAGCCGATGATGGCGCCCAGGCCGCACAGCTGACCCACCGACCCCGCCAACACCGCCGCCAGAAACTGCCAACTGCTCCACGCGTCCAGCCAGCCCTGTAAAATCAATATTCCTCCATTACCAAACATATTTTTCATTATTTATATTCTTTTATCATATTTTCTATAATTTTTTATACGTAAATTTTTTCCGTTCGAGTTTTTTTAGTCCGAGTATTGAAGTATAAACGTGAAGATGGACGCTAGTAGGGCTGTAAAAGAGTCTGTGTGAACCTTCCAGTGCGATATGTGCAGAGCGATGAGTAGAGCGGCGTAGAATGCAGCAGCGAATGCGCAGCCTCAAATGCAACAATGTTCAGCAGGTGCTGGAGTAGAGCAGGCGTATTGCATGTCAATTCTCGCCCATTGGACTCAAAGCTAACCGGCGGCCGCAGGATTGTCGTAGTGTAGGCCGAAAACGAAGCCAGCTGCCAGGCAGATCACAACACCCAGGAAGGCCCAGCCGATGCGAACCTCAAGCTCAATTTTGCTCTGCATCTAGGCTTTTGCAGCCGAGTTTATCTGCGTAGCGATGCTGCAGGAAGTTTCTGAGAGCAAGCAGGAAAAAGGAACCTCCATTCGCGCGCACAAAGCGCCGCACATGGCTTCCTTTCACCGACTCTTCCTTTTCACACGTCACCTGACCTCATCACTCTCTACGCGTCTGGAACATGGGGCAAATTTGCATCCGCCAAAAATGGACAACCCCTGATTGCAAACAGGATTCCAATTTGCTGAAAAGCTCCAGGCTGCTCAAACAAGTAGAAGGAGCAGACTAAGCGCATAAAAAAGGCATGTGCTCGACAGCCGCATGTCTGGAGACAATGAAAGGAAGTAGCTGTCGAGGGGGGGGCGGGGTTGAAGAAAAGATAGGAGTGTAGGTGTTGGCTAGACGGGCCTAAACCTAGGCTTGGGAAGGGCCAGAAGAGCTCCCTCCCTCCTCTCCCCTCCCACAGGACAAATAGTCCCCTGCACACGGCGGCCTGAGTGGGGAGGAGAGGCGGTGGGAAAGAGGCTTGGGGCGCCTGCAATTTCAGGGCAATTAGGGGATCGGGCTGGAAAACTGCGCGCATGACTGGGCCTTCCAATAGCCTTATTGCTTCCTTACCTCAACCCTTTCCAACCAGCCTCGTCTGGCTCAGCTCTATATTTCATCGGAAAAGCTCAACATTTGTAGTCTGTTAGGAAGAATCCAGATCAGCTAGACGAACCAATTAAAAGAATGGCGCACCAAAACAAGGCAAAATGAGAAGAAAAATTGTGAATCTTATCTGAGGCTTATAAATTGGTTTTTAATCAAATAAAGTACACTTTAAAAAACACATAAAGCTTGACAATGCAAACTTTGGGAAGATACAAAGGGCTAACATTTTGCTACTAAGGACATAGGAAGGCAGAAGCGCCAAACCGCGCATTTCTTCGTCATTCTCGCATCTATCACAGCGGGAGCAGTGTAAAAAAGCCACGCAGGTGTACCTTGAGGACCTCTGCCTTAGCCTCTCACCAGGACACACTTTCTTTCAGAATTCATTCTTCTCTAGTGCCAATAGTTTTCGTAGTTTTTTGATCACATACAATGCAAAATTCTGTACAAACTAACAAAGCTCCCCTGCAATTTGACACTGCTTCTCAAATATACCCGTCACTGCCCCGTTGTACTTTCCTATTCAATTGAATTCAATTCACTATTCAATTGAATCCCGCTTTTCTCAATTAGTTCTAGTCTTTTGTTCTAATTTGAAAGCGGCGCCCTCAAAGCAAGTTCTCGGATTGCCTCAAATTCCACAGCGATCAATGCGAAATGGACGTCCTGGGCCTGGATCCGGAGCAGGCGCTTCAGCTGGCCAGTTGGCCATTCTATCTTCCTCCTAAATCTGGGTGGCCAGTGTTTTGATTTGCAGAGACAGTGCGGGGCTTCAAGATGGCGCCCTGGTTCAACGCCGCCCACTACACCCTCACCGTTCTCAGCCTCCGAGACAGCATCTTGGCTGGCGATAGTGAGTCTTTTTTTTACATCCCCGTCCTCCTCCACACCTTTCTTTCTTTTTACACCTGCTTCGACTCCCACCGCCAGACTGACTGGTAAGCGCAACTCCTATTGGGGTTGTTGCCAGGACCGGACGGCCTATGTACTTTCGTAGACTGGCTGGCGCATGCAGGAGGGGGTCTAGAGAGAGTGTGACGTGTAAGAGTAGCCCCCAGCTGTAGCCTACCGTGGGGGGGAGGTGGTTTTCGCGATTTTTTTCAACTAGCTATATCTCCACAACCACCAAAGATTTTTAGATGAAAATTTAACAGAAGTTGCATCTAATTACAAGGTACATTGTGTAATAATTAGGTGTCAAATGGTTTGTAACTGGCGGTTTTATTTCAATGTGTATAACATGAGGAATAGTTTTGGGCATAATTTCGTATATTGGTTGGTTTTGGCTTGAAATGCGTAATTTTTTCAGTTTAAATCACGGTTAATGAATGTTCTTGGGGGAAAATTGTTAAAAATAGGCTGCTTGGCTATTTACTTGCTGCTTTTAGATTAATAAATCATCACAAACTAAAATTAAAATGAGTTTGTATACATTTTTGTCTCAAATGATAGCCCTGGTCAAATGATACATTATACATGTACTCATCTTAGAAAAATTGCAATAACACCAAGAGTTTTTATCCATTTGGCAAACAAATTTGGCACAAAATAGCTGACCTATAGGGGCTCCTTATGAAAAAATTTCGTTAAAAAATATTGTGTATTTGTCGAGATATAACTTGTTGAAAAAATCGCGAAAACCGCCTCCCCCCCACGGTAGTCCAAAGGCCGGAGGGTCCAAATCCTAGGTGTGAGCAGTGTGTTTTTTGCAGCAAGGCCTCGTAAAGAGAGGCTGGGAAGTTTGATGCAGGCTGGAGAAGGGTGGGCTAAGGAGGCTACATATAGACGCGGCTGACATAGGGGGCGCGTCTGGCCTGGGGAGGGAGGGGGTGGGGTATATTTCCAGGACGTTGGGGGGGTAATGGGTGGATGGGGCTAGGGGGAGCGATGTGCAAGGGCGGGAGGGGAGGGGAACTTGCTAGTTTAAGTCGGGGACGTAAGGAGGAGGGGCCTTTCTTTACACTCCCGCCTCTTCCAACGCCCGCTTCCGAAGCAGCCAGCCAGCCAGCCCCCCCCCCCTTCAGCTTCCTTTCTGCATTCATTGCCAGCTCCCCAGGAGCTTCCCCCTGGATGAGACAACAGGCGTCGCCTACGCCGAATGCTCTTATCCCATTTTTGCGCCGATCTCATTCACGGACTATGGGATGAGTAGAAAATAGGCTGGTTGCATATTTGGAAATAGTTGCGGAAATATTTGCTGGAGTTCGTTCGCTCTGAACGCGGCGGTGAGATTGGGTGGAGTGGTGAAGCGGGGTGTTCCAGTTGGGCCAATTGGTGGGTGGGGCGGTAGAGCTGCGAACGAAGGGAGACTAGCTGGTGGGTGGGGCAGAGGAGGAGGAGGATGGAGTACTTGAATGCCGCGTCCTTCATGGAGGCGGCGGGCTGGGTGGCCCGCCTCAAGATGTACCCCTACGTGGACTTCGCCTACTACACCCTCAACGTCATGGCCGTTCGTGACGACCTGGCCTCTGGTTCCGCCTTCCTTTCCTTCTCTCACCCTTTCAGCACCATCTTGGCTGTCCAGGATAGGAAAGGAAAGAGGAGGAATGCAGGCGCGAATCTGTTCAGCCGGAAGCACCCGTTGAGCTGCTGGCTGGCCTCGATGGTGATGTGCTTCGCGGGCGGCATCCTCGCCAACTTCCTCTGCGGGGAATCAGTCATTGCCCCCTTTCAGAAGACTGACGATGTCCTCCTGGCCACTGTCATCTGGTTAGTCCTCCTCATCGTTTTTGCTAGGAATTCATCTGCTTGTGAATGAGTTAATCATTTGCTTGGGGTTCATCTGCTTGTGAATGAATTGATCTTTCCAATTTCTCCTTCAAATCACATTTTTACAATATAAACTGAGTCATACAATTGGTTTTTGCCTCTGCAGGTACATGGTGTTCTACAGTCCCTTCGATCTGACAGCAACCTTGATCAAGTTCTTCCCCTGCAAAGTTCCGTCCCGTGCTCACTTTTCCCACTGCCCATGCAAGCATTTGTAAGGTGGTGCTGAGCGTGCTGAAAGAGGTGCGTCGAGCCTTCAACGTCCACTACGGCGTGGCGCACGCGGCCAAGGTCTTCCCCCACGCCTACCTCATCATGGTCATCGTCGGTGTTGCCAAAGGTTGCTCCCTTTCACCATCTCCAGCCTCCTCATCCACCCCCGCATCTGTCAGGCGCTGGGAGCGGCATCTTGAAGACCTTTGAGCAGCTGATTCGCGGCGTCTGGGTGCCCTCCGGCAACGAGATGCTCAGACCCACCTTGTCAGCCCTCCATCTCATCTGAGAGGAGGATTGATGGCGCTGCCTTGATTCCAGCTACACGAAGGCCTGCATTCTGGGCGCCATTGTGTTCACGCTGGAGAAGCGGGGCGGGTTCTTCGACCTCCCGCACGAGCTGGTCTACCTGGCCGTCGTCGCCTTCTTCGTCTACTTCAAGCTCAGCAGCCTCTTCCTCGGCATCCACGATCCTTTCCTTCCCTTCGAGAACCTTTTCTGCGCCCTCTTCATGGGCGGCATCTGGGACGCCCTCAAGTGAGCCATCCTCCTCTTTTCCTCTATTCCTTATCTATCAATCGATGATGGATAAAAGGGGGTCAATAATATCTAGAGAACAGCATAATTCTATAAAAGAATAGTACAATTACTGAAATGGTGAATCTCCGCTTCAGTGTTTTTCTCTCTTAGCTGGTCTCTTTTTAATGCTTGCAATAAAAATAGCTTGGGCATAAAGGTGATGAAATTTTTTTGATTCATCTTATCATGAAACTAGCTTGGGCCATAAGGTGATGAAATTAAATCTGACACTCTTATCAGGAAAATATGCTTCCTAAATTTTGAACTTTACTAAAGAGCTAAGAGAGCCCAGAAAATTTTCACCAATGTTCTTTTTTAAATTTATGACAGGTTAGAGTAAATCATAAATATTTTATTTGATTTGCACAAAATCTTAGCATTTAAATTTCCCTTATATGAAATTAATGTTGGTAGCAAAAACGAAAACTGGGAAAATATTAGAAAATTATTCAAAATATTACTTTTTTATTATAATGCATATTTTTTGCTCAATGTTAACTTATGTTTAGTTTTTATTTATAGCTTTACCCAAACAATAATCCTAGGGTGGCCAAAATTTCCTGGGCTCTCTTAGCTCTTTAGTAAAGTTCAAAATTTAGGAAGCATATTTTCCTGATAAGAGTGTCAGATTTAATTTCATCACCTTATGGCCCAAGCTAGTTTCATGATAAGATGAATCAAATAAATTTCATCACCTTTATGCCCAAGCTATTTTTATTGCAAGCATTAAAAAGAGACCAGCTAAGAGAGAAAAACACTGAAGCGGAGATTCACCATTTCAGTAATTTCATCCAATTTGAACAGCCAAAGGCCAATAAACAGCCTAATGCCCAATACAATGCCTTAAGATTAAGTTGATGATAAGCAGCTTGTACACCACGGCCTGGCAGAAGCCCATGAAGACAATGTGTAAGCAAATGGACAAAAGATTCATAATTTACACACCAATTTACCTATATGGTGCTGTTATTGAGGCCAAAAACCCCTTAAAATGCCCCAAGACGAAGTTGATGATGAGCTGCTTGTACACCATGGCCTGGTAGAAGCCCATGAAGACAATGTGTAAGCAAATGGACAAAAGATTCGTAATCTACGCCCCAATTTACCTATATGATGCGGTTATTGAGGCCAAAAACCCCATAAAATGCCCCAAGACGAAGTTGATGATGAGCTGCTTGTACACCATGGCCTGGTAGAAGCCCATGAAGACAATGTGTAAGCAAATGGACAAAAGATTCGTAATCTACGCCCCAATTTACCTATATGATGCGGTTATTGAGGCCAAAAACCCCTTAAAATGCCCCAAGCTGAAGTTGATGATGAGCTGCTTGTACACCATGGCCTGGTAGCAGCCCATGAAGACAATTTGTAAGCAAATGGACAAAAGATTCGTAATCTACGCCCCAATTTACCTATATGGTGTGGTTATTGAAGCCAAAAACCCTTTAAAATGCCCCTAGACGAAGTTGATGATGAGCTGCTTGTACACCACAGCCTGGTAGAAGCCCATGAAGACAATGTGTAAGCAAATGGACAAAAGATTCGTAATCTATGCCTCAGTTTACCTATATGGTGCAGTTATTGAGGTCAAAAACCCTTTAAAATGCCCCAAGACGAAGTTGATGATGAGCTGCTTGTACACCATGGCCTGGTAGAAGCCCATGAAGACCAGATTTGCACCTATGGTTGTTTGGTATCAAATCGTATCTATTTTTTGAGCCGGTTTCATATCTAGACTCAAAATTAACTTAAACCATCGCCACTGGGCAGCATATCTTTTTTAGGATTATTACAGTGCACCCCATAGGTCAAAAATGGTCAAAAAATTTTTTTCAAAATTTCAATGTTTTATAGGCAGGTTTTGTGTATTTTTTTTGCCAGAATTCCGAATCTGTGCTTGTTTTTTCCTTCCAAGCATCCTAGAAAAAGTTATTTAAGATTTTAGATTTTTTTTGTAAGGGTCCCCCCTTACGTTCAATCGATTTTCCAACCTTAATTTCGGCATAAAGGAGGCCGAAAATCAAAATTCTGGAGGCACCATGGCACCCTCCAGGGTCGATATACTATAGTGACGTTGAGACTGGAGCCCCAGATATTGCCAATCCCCATGCCGAGCAGAACGTACGGCGGACGGCGGACGGCGGACGGCGGACGGATAACGGACGGACACTTTTTAAAAAGTTTTTTGGCCATAACTTGCCCAATTCTTAACCAAATTTGGCAAATTTTTTTTTAAATTAAAGCTCTGTGTGTGCTGCGTCCATTGAGCCTACTCACAGCTCTGTAACATGCCCATGGAATTAATGGCATTGATTCATATTTTCAAAAGCCGTAATAGGGTTGGTCCTTGGCTAAGAGGGGACTGTGCTTACGCTCCGCTCGCACAGCCCCAATTCTACTAAGGAAGGCTTAGGCTTCCTTAGTAGAATTGTGCTCTTCCTTTCTACAATTGTACTGTTCTATAGATTACACTGACGCAATAAACGGCCAGTAGAGTAGAGGAATGGAAAGACTAGAGCCTGTTTACAGCCGAGCAGTGACAGCATCGAAGGAGCGGAAAGGGATCACAGCCTCCAGCAGTCCTTCAGAGGAGGAGAAGAAGGACCAGTGATTCCAGCCCTACCCTCGCCTCCACTCCCCACCTGCCTAGGCATCCTTGACAGCTCCCCAACTGTGCATAATTCGGACCTCTGCGGCAACACCAGTGTGCGCTTCTTCTTACCCCACAGTCAGTGTTTGTTCCTTGTTTTGGCTTTAAGATGGGGCAGGGTGTGGGCAGAAGTATTCTCCTCCTTTGCTTTGTCTCTAGTGATCGCCTAGAAGTGCCTGAGTCATTTCCCTCTCACAGTCTCTCCTCTCCAAACTCGCCACAATTCATGCTCCCCCACATTGCGAAAGAAAATACACAGTTTCAGATCTGCTTAAAAATTGAAAACTTGCAGTGTTTATCCAAAAAAGACATATATAATTGTATGCTTTGATTTTGTCTCTTGCTACTGGGAGGAGCTTAGAATTTATCGAATTGAAAATAGTGGTCATGAACAACTGAAGGTAGACTGGCTGGAACCTGAAGAGAAAGGAAATAGGCGTGACCATTGATTGAGGATAGCGGAAGCTTGAAGGCGGCAATGATCAGAACTTTCTTCTGTCCTCCATCGGCGACGGGGTTCGCTTCCGCTTCCCCAGCGCCTTCTTCACCTTCAAAGGCATAGTCAGCTGCTTGAGCCAGCTAGGCTGAAGAAAAGGGAAGGCCACCTCTCGCTCTCGCTCCTTCATGCGAGCCACGCGATCGCGACTTCGGCTGCGCTCCGTGCGTCGCTTCTCCGTGCTGCGCTCCTTGTAGCCCGAAGGGGGCGAATTGGAGCCACGACCTGCCAACCAAACGCTCATTGCCAGGCACTAGCTCATCAATGCTGCTGATGATTCCTACATGCACAGAGAGAGTTCTTCTCAACCTTTCAATTGCATAGAGACAGAAAGGTCAGCCTCAGCACCAACAGCTCAGGGGACCTTTACTATCAGCTGCAATGCTTGGAAGGATGGAATGTAAGGTTTGGGAACCCCGCTTGTGCTTGGCCGAATCATAGCGGCGCTGATCCCGCTCCTGCAGGGGCTTGGAAGGCGCCCTCTTAGAGTCGGGGAGTCCGTTGGAGCGCTCCCTTCGCTTGGGCGAGCGCCTTCGCTCTGCCTCCTGCCGACGCTCGCTCTCCTCCAATCCCCACCACCCTCTTCTCTCATCCATCTAGGAAAGGATTGAAGAGGCAGCCGTCACCTTGCCCTTGGCCGGGGAGGCTTGGTCGGGGGCTGTGGGGGGCGTGGGTGCGCTGGCGGGTTCCGCGCCCACGCGGGAGGCCCGGGCCTTGGCCGCCACGGCTGTCTGCAGCTCGCAGGCGGCCTTGTCCAAGCGCAGCCAGTTCATCGGCTGTAATCGCTTCGTTCTCTTCCTCCTCTCCTCCTCCCCGGAAAAAGGCACCTTTCTCCTGGAGTAGAGGCTGAGGAGGACCTTGGTGATGGCCAGGATGTCCGCCTCCTTCACGTCGAAGAGCTCCCACCTGGTGGAGCAGTGGTAGATTGAGGAGGGTAGGAGGAGGGTTGTGTAGAAGAGGTACCAGGGACGCGGCTGTAGAGGAAGTGGATGCTGGGCCACGCGGGCGGCAAGGAAGATGCAGGCGGCGGCGATGGTCTCCGCGGAGTAGCGGACGAAGATGTCGCTCCGGAGGCCGTCGTTCATGTAGCCCCAGGCCTTGCGCAGGAGGTCCAGCGACTGCAGGGCTTGCAGGTAGGCATGGATCAGCTGAAACATCTGAGTCTGAGGGGGGGGGGGCTGGAAAGTAGGGCAGGGTATGTAGCCTTATGAGGGTGCTTGACGTGGACACAGAAGCCGAGCTCCTTGAGGACGCGTCGCTCGGCCTTGATGACGCTGTTCTTGATGCTCACGTAGCCGGCGTCCAGCACCATCGGTTTAGGCCTGCAGCCAACCCGTAGCCACTCAGCGCCCCCCGGGAGGGACGCCGCTTTTTTCTGCCCCCAGCCTCCCTTTTCTTGTCGCGAAATCTCGGCCTGCCTTCCTTTCACCCCCCTGGATGTGAAGAAGATAGGGGGTTGACAGAGACTGCTGGGGGGATAGGAGAAGGCGAGACGGATGCCTCTGCCTCAGCCGCAGGATTTCTAGTGGGTCTCTAGGAAAGGTGAAGAGGAAAGGTTTGCGCCGGTTGAGGTAGAGGAATCCGCCCGGCCTTCGGAGGGACGGCAAAGGCTCGCATTTTCAGGACTCGCCAGCCCCCTCGGCCCGAGTGATCTGCGTGAAACTGCTGCACTTGAGAAATTGGGAGGTAATTTCCAGGAGAACCTGGGCGATGGAGTCTGAGCTTGGAGAGGCCTGAAAATGCGACCTGTGACCAGCTCTAGTGATCTGCAACGGGTGCAGCAGAATGTGGGAGCAGTAGGTGGGAGCATGGTGTCCAGAGAGAGGAGTCGGAGAGGAAGCTCTGACGGTGGGCTGTGGCGGACGGTAGGTAAGAGTGTATGAGTGCCAGGAGTGGGTGGGTGGGCCTCCAGTGAGAGCCTAGAAGGCTTCACCTTCCTCCACTCTCTCCGCCTGGGCACCTACAGTTGCATCCACTTCTTCCGCCAGCGTTTTATGGCAGGGGAGCAGAGAGGCAGGGCTGCCAATGCGAGCAACAATTCTTTCTCTGCCTCCTCACACCTATCCTGGGGGCCCACAGTCTGGGGCCCCCGCAAGGCTGCTTCCGTTCGCTTCGCAGTCCTGTGGCCACGCCTTGCCCTTCTAGGCAAGCGACCTCAAACCTCCTTACCACCCAGAGAGCATTAATTTAGTGCTGCCTAATGCCAGCTGTGCCTTTCGCGACAAGAAAGGGGCCAGAAAACATTCAATAGCGGACGGGGTCTGCCCAATCAGCCTGCAGCAAAAACCGGAGCTTGAATCTCAAAAAAGAGCAGCTAGTGCGAATTTGTGATTCAAGGTGAATTTGGGTGATTGGGCCAGGGGCAAGGGGTGGTGTGGAAAGGGGCTTTGGAGCAAGGGGACCGGGGCTCTGGGCTGCCAGAGCCGTGGTCCCCGTTCCGCTGCGCTACCTCTTGTCAGAGCCGACGGAGCGGAGCTTGGCGTGGTCCTTGAGGCAGTGGAAGACGTTGATGGTGTCCCTCAGTCGTCGCGGCGCCTCCTCGATCTTCGCCGCCAGGTTGATGCACGCCATTGCCACATGCTCAAATCACCTCTTTTACTTCTCGCTCCATCAAAACTCCTATCTGATTTCCATCCAAGTCTGAGCGGGGGGAAGATGGATGAGGGTGGAGAGCGCAGGGGATCACCTCAAAGTTGTTGCGTGCGAAGGATTTGGAGTAGAAGTAGCGCTGGTAGAGGACCTGGCCGGTGGCGGCGGCCACCTGCGGCACCTTCAGCAGCACTCCCATCGACTGGATCAACTCACACCCCATCAACCTGCCAACCATCCACCATTTCACACTTCTCCCCCTCTCCACTGCCTCCTCGACCTACCTCAAGTCCCACTCCAGCTGCTCCGAGCAGCCATCGACAGCCGACGGGGACTGGGCCAATTTGGAGGCAGGCAGAGTCACCTGAAACCATTCCTTCTTTCAAAAGGAGAAAGAGAAGAAGCGAAGGGGAAAACCTCTGGTGTGATGTCGACGGCGGAGTAGAGGCGCGGGATGCCGAAGGAGGAGAGCTTGCCCTCCGGACGAGCAGCGATCACCGTCTGCTGAGCGCCTCAAATACCACCTTCTTTGCCAGAGGGTCGTGGAGGGTGTGGATGAGGGAGACAACTGGTGGTAGCCTCTGGGGTGCCTTCGACGCTGGCGGCCTCCATTTCCGCCACGGTCATGTAGGAGGGGCTCCCGACGTCCGCTGGAAAAAACCTTCGCCGACTCTGCGAATCACACACTGCCTACCTACCCTTAGGCTGGCCTTGGTCGCCTGAATGGTCCGCCAGGCTACTGTGGGGGAGTTCCGTCTTGGGTACTCTTGCAGCGAAAAGAGGAGGACAAGCAAGTCAAACTTCTGGCCCTCTTTTAATTTCAGCTTATTTCCGAACTTTCGATACGGTCAAACTCACAGAGAGACGATCAATTTAATGAGGCCAGAGAAGGTTTACCTTTTCTCTGACCTAATGTCGCCCATTTAGTTAGCCTGAATGTCATACAACTATTGGCGACAGTCTTGTTTGCATTAACATCAAATAAATGGGGAGCCAATTATCACAATTTCTGCTCATGTCGGTAATAATCAATGAAATAATCAATGTGATGATGTAAACGAAACACAATCATGTGCAATTGAATTTTTTTGGCAATAGTTTGTTTTCACGCTGGTGCTGGCTTTTTGTCAGAACCCAGCTTCATTTATCGGTCTCATATCGTTGAAGGCAGTGGGACAGAAAATATTTGATGTGACAGCGCAATAGGCAATAGTCTAAAGCCGTTCCTGGAAAAGCTAGCTTGTTTGCCCATGCCGCAAAAGCTAACGTGATATGCACTTTACTTGCAGTAAGCTTTTCGAGATTATTATATGCTTTTTATGCAGAAATGTTTCAACAGTAGTATTTCTAATAAACGTTTTTTGCGCCATTTTGCGCTAAAGCCTCACAGGAAGAGTGCTTTTCAGAAAGCAAAACTGGAAAATTTACGGCTTCCTAATGCCACTCGACGAGTTAGCAATACGCTGCTTGTTTTTGATTTTTTACGGTTCATTCACTCCTTCATTTCTTCAAGTGGCTTCATTCCAAAATTGTGAACAAATTGAAGGCCTGCGTGTAAATGGTGAGCTGAGCCGACTGCAAGCAATGGTCACTTTCGCAGTGGACGAAGGAGAGTTCTCCCCAGGCCCAGTCTACAACGCCACTCAGCCAACCCATCTTCACTGCGCTCAAATCCTTCTGCAACTCGTTACCGATTTGACTAGCAGTCCAGCAAAGAACTTCCTAGTCAATCGAAATTTTCTTTTTGCTGATTACTTTGTTAAATGTAGAAAAGCAGCTGTGAAGGCCGTTCCCTGGCCTATCAAAAAGCGAGCCGAACCTGCCTCGTATTTGCGGATGCCCACTGGAACCTCTCCACCACAGCCAATCCTCAGCCTTGGCGTCTCTGGATCACGCCCAGTTCCCCTACTATGCCTTTTCCCGACCCCAATACCCCAATGTCAATACCAGAATCCTGCTCTCTGGAAAGCCTAGTCAACCAGTACGTCAACGAAACCACCTACCAACTCATCCACGCAGGTGTCTCAGCCGGGGATAATGGAAGCATGGAAGTGAGGATGGTATATCAGATGAATGCGGTTTCCCCCAGCCAGACACGATAGTCACTGCGAGCTGCAACGATGGCCATGAACCATTCACAGCTCTCGCAGCTTCTTGCGAAGCTGGTGGGGTCTGGAATGTCTCCGGTATGGTCTGCACATGTCCGGAGCGTAACCTTTTCACACTTACCTTCACTTCTCCCTGTAACCCTCTGATTCCATTTCTTTCAGACGTTTGCGATCCTCGTGGTGTCCAGCTCAGACTATGCCAAGCCAGAAAGCTTTGCTCCCTTCGGTGGCACCACAGCGCGCCTTAGCAAAAGCATTCTGCTTCCATAAATGGCTTGCAGGCGCCTGCAATAGGACGATAGTGGGGACCCAGTACTCTGCTGCTTGTGACACAGGCTACATCGCTAATTCCAGCCTCTTCACCATCTGTCAAACCGGTGGAATATGGACCGAAACAGCTCTTGAATGTCACTGCCCAGCAAGTTATCAAAGTGCTGCTTTCTTTTGGAATGCAATTTTGAAAACCTTCGAGATCTGTGTGACCCTGCCATCGTACAACTGAGCCATGCAGAGCCAGATGGCCTCAAGTTGGTCGGTAAATGCGTATTTCCTTGAGCATAGCATAAACTATTTGGTCCAAAAAACGCTTGAAGGAGTGTGCAATGAAACAGCAGAGGGCAGCCAGTATTCCGCTGCCTGCGACAAAGGCTATGTAGCTGCCTCCAACCTCCGCACCATCTGTCAAGCCAATGGAACATGGACAGAAACAACTCTTGGCTGTCAGTGCCCAACAGGTTCCGAGCCAGTCTGTATATCGCAGAAAAACCCCTTTTCTACTTTTCCAGAGCTTTGCGACCCAGACGCGATCCAACTGAACCATGCACAGCCAGGTGGCCTCAAACTGATCGGTTAGTAGGACACATTTCTTTTATGCTCACTGTAGCAAGTCCGCGAAAAATACTTGAAGGAGTGTGCAATGAAACAGCAGAGGGCAGCGAATACGTTGCCATCTGTGACGAGGGATATGTTGCCTCGGCTGGGCTCACTACCGTCTGTCAAACAGATGGCAGTTGGACTAAGCCAGTGCTCCAGTGCCAGTGTCCTCCTGGTTCTCAATTATTCCTTTCCTTGCATCATCAATACATTTTGCTTCCATTGATTTCCGACCTCTGCAATCCCTCCGACATCCAGCTGATACAGGCTAAGTCTGGCGGCGTCGAACAGAAAGGTGAATGGTGTTTCCTTTTGGCCCAGTGTGGTGCTGGGATGAGAGATTTGTAAGGGGTCTGCGACAACACCGTAGTTGGAAGTCAGTACTCCGCCACTTGCAACCAGGGCTACGTTGCATCGTCTGCTCTCACGGCAACCTGTCAGTCGGAGGGGAGCTGGTCCCTATCCATTCTCCAATGCTCTTGTCCCCAAGGTTGGGCCTTAACTTTTTGACAAACTCAGCAGCTTAACTTTCATTTTAGACCTCTGCAACCCATCAGCTCTCATACTGAGACAAGCCGAGCCTGGCAGCCTCTCGAAAACTGGTGAAATACTTTCTGTCGAGTCATATCAGGGCAGGTGATGATTTTCAGGAACTTGCAACAAGGTGATAGCAGGGAGTGAGTACAGTGCCAGCTGCAGTGAGGGCTACGTCACATCGTCCAAGCTTACGGCAACCTGTCAGGCGGGCGGAGGCTGGGATAAGAGCAGCCTGGAGTGCCAGTGCCCTCCAGGTATTCCCACCGCTATCTCTACTGCAGCAACAAATCAGAACAATTGCCGATGCCTGCCCCATGAGCGCTCTGACACTGGTTGGGCACAATGCGCCACTCAACAGCGTGGAGCCTACTGGTCTAAAAGAATCACTCTTACATCTTACATCGGCAAAGTGTAAGGATGCACAGGTATCTGCGGCCGAGTGGTGGTCGGAACGAAGCTGAGGATCACCTGCCTCTCACTACACCGCCTCAAACACGGCCCCACCGCCACCTGCCTCGCCAGCGGAAAATGGGACCTTCAGCGATTGCAGTGCGACTGTAAAACCTCAACTCACCTAGCTAGGGGTGTGCTAGAGCAGAGAGGAGTTGCAGACACCTGCGCTCTGGGCGACATCCGAGTGCCTTCGGACTCCGCGGCCACTCTAAGCCTAAAGGAAGCCAATGGGCAGGCGGTTGCGCGAACTGCCAGAGTGGGGCCCCAGGGTTCCCCAGGCCTCTTATTTTGCCACTGAGAAGGTGCAAGGGTGAGAAATGCAGGAGTGGTCTCGATGGCTTGCAAGGCGAACCAGTGCAAGATTCACCCGACCTACGCCAAGTGCGTGGGCCAGGGCAAATGGAGTCAGAGCGCCCTTTCCTGTTCACAGGACTCTTTTCGGATAACTAAATCCATCAGCTCCCCTTCAATCTAGGCGTATACTGCCGTACTTGCGGCACCTTCACGGCATCTAGTCTCTACCAGTACGCCACAACGCCTTCCAATGCGGCCAATATGGTAAAAGATATAGAGGGAGAAAATGCAAAGCAGGCCGGTGGTTGAGGAGTGTACCTGGATCTATACGACGAGGCGCAAGTATATTGTCAGTGTGCGCTACAGGCGCCTGGTTCTGGACAGGCACTATGACTGGGTCAAGTTCTACGATCATTCATCTGGAAGCCTACTGGAACAGTTGAGATGCTCTGCGTCTTTAATCAACCATTTGCCCATTTAAAGGAGGATTCAGTTGGACTGGAAGCAAGGCAAAGGCTGTGAGACCGTTCTCGAAGAGGTATCTGAGTGGACTTCGTATCCACTACAGGTCCGGCAGCTACGGCTCCCGGGATGGCTTCAATATTCGCATTGAAACCGTCTAAAGCTCATGTTTTCTTAGCAAAGAATCAATATCGCTTCTAGGGTTGTGCCGTGATCAAGTTTGTCTTGGACCGTTGTAGATTGTGGACCGCTAGAATAAATCGGTGAAAATGAGCTACGCACAAATCACTAAGCGATTCATCATTCATCGCATAATTCATTATCCAATAAATAAGAATGCATATAAATTAAAAAGATTTTTGGAGAAAAAGCGCGTCGTATACGGCCTGAGGCAACCCCAAGGTTAAAAGAAACAAATAGGCATGTCAGTGGGTATAGTTTATTGATGATTCAATAATTATTATGCATAATTTTAAAATTAGTCTGGCGCGAGGGAGCGGAGCGAATGAGAAAAATGAGAAAATGCTGAAACAAAATGCAATTGTCTTAGAAGAAGACTCCAAAAGTAGTAGATGTATTTCTTTGACTTTGAACTGGGGGGAATCGATTTTTGGGAGAAAAGAGATTCAGTTTAGGCTTGCCGATGGTGCCAAATATGTAATTATATGCCACTACGATAATAAGGGGCAAACTATCATCTACACCTTGAGATATTTCGTTTTAAATGTTCAGTATTTGTTTTGCTGACTACTCTCATTCAATGCCGCAATGAGCAATCTTTTTCACATGGTTTATTTTCAATGACGAGATCATTTTGTTCAAACTGGCGATTGGATGGCTATAAGGACTTCTAAAAGAAACGCAACATTCATGCTATTTCACGCTAGGGCCAACAACTGGCAACAGGAAGAGGCTTAGTAAAGCAGACGCAGGGTGGGCTCAACGCGACTTTGCTTCAGCAGTTGCAGGATCTCGTTTTCCCACTCAGCTGTCTTTTCAACGACCCCTGCAATTCCGAGTCGCTTACAGATCAGCATTCACAACGGAATAATTTTGCCACAATAGTTTGAAGCTGCAAGCTGGAGATTCCAAATAGATCCCAGAGAATCTCACAGCACTCACAAAGCTACAACGAACCTTGGCCCGTCCTCAACTCTGGCCGTGTGAGCCTTGACCCAGTCAATAGTCCTTTCTGAAATGTTGCGGCTGAATTTAGGAGAGAAGCACTGAAGGCAACTGACCAGAGGACTAGAGAAGCCCCAATTGGGCAGCCCATTTAGCTCTCTGCCCTCCGACCCGGTGGTTAGGAGAAAGAGCAGCAGCAGTTGAACCACCTCAACGCGGCTGGAGCAAAGCGCCATTTTCAGGGAGAATAAACTAGAAGAATGCCTCTGCTCATGTCATCTGAGCCTGAAGCCGTCAGTTCGGTGCAAGTCTTCTCTTTCCCCCGTCATTCCCCTTACATTAGGAGTAAATGCTTGCGGCATTTCATGTCCCTCTCCCACGGGTCCATTCTTATGTTTGCCACGGCTGACGGCTGATGCTAAAAATACACAAGTCTTAGAGGGAAGAAATTGGACCGGACCGAACGGAAGTTTGCAAATGCTTTTTTACAAGGCCACTTTCAGCTTTGGCACTGGAGCAAATTTATTGGCTCTGCTGAAGCAAAAACGTTGCACAAAGCCTCTACTTTTTTTTTATTTTTTGCTTGGCACTGGACACTGAAATGCTAAATCCTTTAGTTGTTTTCAAGGGCTTGGTAGCCTGCAAGCAAAAAGCGCAAAGATTTTTCCTCAAATGTTTTGCGAAAATCCTCCATAAACTACAAAATAGAGATGCACGAGTTACAAGCGAAATAGAAAAATAAATGTTAGCGTGTGTAGTTTATTTTTGAAAGTTTCAAGCCCCCATTGAGGCCTAAAGCGGATAGATATCGTTAAAGAAAATGAAATATTACTTTGAAATGGTGCCAAAATAGGCGTTGAACTCGAATGCTAGTAAGGTGGTTTCACAGGGTTTTCAGGAAAACAAATTCTGTCATTTGTAACGCTGATAAGGACATTTATTAATGGTGTAGTCTCGTTTTTAGAGCTAGCTGCAACACATCTCCATTGTGAGGTATAACAACCATTCCGTCCATTTAATAACACCATTTCTAGTTCTTTAGCTATCCCATTCAGGTATTGCAAATGTGAGAGACTCCAATTGCTGTCAGAGAAATCACGTCAGTCACCTCAAGCATTCAAAGCAGTGGCAGCCCTTCGAAGTCACTGCAATTCCCTCATTTCGCCCAAGCTTTGTTCAAGAAAGAGAGGAGTAATTTCTGTTGGAGCTGTCAGTCGGAAGCTTTCCTCAAAACCTGCGCCGGCTGTCGGGAGGCTTGGCTTGATTGGTTTTTTGCTGCGGATCTCTCGAATCGCCTTTGACATATTTGAATGAAAGTGCACTTCAACGTCTACTTTCCCTCTCTGCAAACATTTCCACCTTCATTGCCAACGAAACCATTTTATCCAACTCCTATTGGGGCCAGTCCCAGCCTTCTATTGGGCAGTGGCAAATTAAGTGCTCTCTCTGCTGTCAAAAACGGAAATCACAAACACGGATACATTTTCGGCACGAACTTCATTTCGTAATTACTTTAATTTCAGTGGCGTTCTGGCTTTTCTGGCTACGCTGTATTGTCTTCATGGTTTTTTTTTCTGCACAATGGCCAGATGCTTTCTAAGCTCCAAGCTCATTTGGATGCAGTCAGAGGGAGGATAGCAGATACGTTGTGACTAGGAGGCGGGCGTATTGGCGCCAAAACACGGAATGCAAACACAGTCCGTAGAGGGGTTGGAGGGCATTGTTGTGACTCCTCATGCAACAGCCATCCTTCTCGCCAATCAGTTCTTTATCCACCACTTTCGACACTCAGGCCTCTTTGGTACAGGGGTGAGGATGCGAGAAGCTGTTTCTTCGCTCCTCTTGGAAGCTGAAGCCAGCGAAGGGCAAAGCCAAGGACCTTCATCCTCCCGGCTATCAGTCCCAGGTACAGCGCCCCTCCTTGCAGCCAGCCGAGTGGGAAGAGAGATTTGCAGGAGATGGAAGGAGCAGGAGTGAACGCAGCAGAAACGGAGGCCGTGAGGTGGAAAAAGATCCAGTGACGGTGGAAGAGGAGAATGGAGCAGCCAAGGAGGGAAGCAAGATGGTGGAATAGTTTTATTCGAAAAGATCTGATGTGTTGACTTAATCAGAATATTCATTAGAGGGGGGGGGGGTTGGGACACGTATGATCAAAACCCAGCCCTTCACCTTTAGCCACCGTACCGTATCAATATTAACCATTTTCCACCTCTCCGACTTCTCCTGTTCACCAGATCTCTGACTGCCCTGCCATCCATGCTCCCACAGAACTCTACTAGCTCGACTGGCTGACTGGCTAAATTTCAGTCCAAATACTAGACTTTTGTTTGAGGATGTGGACATGACCAGGGCCATTTAATCTGGCCGCATCAGCGCCTGGGACTGGAAAAGGTTCTGGTGCGCCTGAGCAAATCCTACCTGCCCGATCAGTGGGCCCTGCTGATCTTGGAGCTTGACGGAGTCTTCTCGCTTCTGGGCAGCGGTCAAGCCAAGCGTCTCTCTCGTCACCACGTTCTTCCCCATTGCGCCCATCGGCCTTGCCAGGGCGACTGGATGGGAGAGCTGCGCAGGTCTGCGAGTTCCTCCAGCGAGCGGACGTAGTGCCGGAGTTGGCCGCCTTTCGCCACCAAGAAGACTGAGAAGTTGGCCAGCCGCCCTTCCTCCTCGTGCACTTTCAGCTGGCACTCTGCAGCCTGACTCCGCTGGCGGATTTCGGGGACCTGCTAAATCTGGGCCAGCTGGCGCAGACGCCGGAGAAGGAACGGGGACCCTGTCCTGGACGACCCTCATTTCCTCCTTCAAAGCGCCCCCACCTCATTCCCAGCGGCAGCAACGTCATTCTCAAGGTATCCCGCTCCACCTCTTTTCCCTCCTACTCTCCCTCCCCCCATTTCCCCTACCTCCTCTGATACTGGACGGGCATCCGGTGTGCAGGTGGTGGACGCGAGCGACTGGAGGGGCTGGCGGGACGCATTTGGACATTCGCTGCTGCAGAGCACAGGGGTGGCGAACAAGGAGGACGCAGGGGTGGAGCGGTGTGCCCTCTTTCACCCACCCTGTATCCTGCCCTCTCTCACTGTCCCAGGCCCTGTCTGCCATGCAGCCTCCCAGCGGCAGCAACGTCATCCTCAAGGTATCCCGCTCCACCTCTTTTCCCTCCTACTCTCCCTCCCCCCATTTCCCCTACCTCCTCTGATACTGGACGGGCATCCGGTGTGCAGGTGGTGGACGCGAGCGACTGGAGGGGCTGGCGGGACGCATTTGGACATTCGCTGCTGCAGAGCACAGGGGTGGCGAACAAGGAGGGCGCAGGGGTGGAGCGGTGTGCCCTCTTTCACCCACCCTGTATCCTGCCCTCTCTCACTGTCCCAGGCCCTGTCTGCCATGCAGCCTCCCAGCGGCAGCAACGTCATCCTCAAGGTATCCCGCTCCACCTCTTTTCCCTCCTACTCTCCCTCCCCCCATTTCCCCTACCTCCTCTGATACTGGACGGGCATCCGGTGTGCAGGTGGTGGACGCGAGCGACTGGAGGGGCTGGCGGGACGCATTTGGACATTCGCTGCTGCAGAGCACAGGGGTGGCGAACAAGGAGGGCGCAGGGGTGGAGCGGTGTGCCCTCTTTCACCCACCCTGTATCCTGCCCTCTCTCACTGTCCCAGGCCCTGTCTGCCATGCAGCCTCCCAGCGGCAGCAACGTCATCCTCAAGGTATCCCGCTCCACCTCTTTTCCCTCCTACTCTCCCTCCCCCCATTTCCCCTACCTCCTCTGATACTGGACGGGCATCCGGTGTGCAGGTGGTGGACGCGAGCGACTGGAGGGGCTGGCGGGACGCATTTGGACATTCGCTGCTGCAGAGCACAGGGGTGGCGAACAAGGAGGGCGCAGGGGTGGAGCGGTGTGCCCTCTTTCACCCACCCTGTATCCTGCCCTCTCTCACTGTCCCAGGCCCTGTCTGCCATGCAGCCTCCCAGCGGCAGCAACGTCATCCTCAAGGTATCCCGCTCCACCTCTTTTCCCTCCTACTCTCCCTCCCCCCATTTCCCCTACCTCCTCTGATACTGGACGGGCATCCGGTGTGCAGGTGGTGGACGCGAGCGACTGGAGGGGCTGGCGGGACGCATTTGGACATTCGCTGCTGCAGAGCACAGGGGTGGCGAACAAGGAGGGCGCAGGGGTGGAGCGGTGTGCCCTCTTTCACCCACCCTGTATCCTGCCCTCTCTCACTGTCCCAGGCCCTGTCTGCCATGCAGCCTCCCAGCGGCAGCAACGTCATCCTCAAGGTATCCCGCTCCACCTCTTTTCCCTCCTACTCTCCCTCCCCCCATTTCCCCTACCTCCTCTGATACTGGACGGGCATCCGGTGTGCAGGTGGTGGACGCGAGCGACTGGAGGGGCTGGCGGGACGCATTTGGACATTCGCTGCTGCAGAGCACAGGGGTGGCGAACAAGGAGGGCGCAGGGGTGGAGCGGTGTGCCCTCTTTCACCCACCCTGTATCCTGCCCTCTCTCACTGTCCCAGGCCCTGTCTGCCATGCAGCCTCCCAGCGGCAGCAACGTCATCCTCAAGGTATCCCGCTCCACCTCTTTTCCCTCCTACTCTCCCTCCCCCCATTTCCCCTACCTCCTCTGATACTGGACGGGCATCCGGTGTGCAGGTGGTGGACGCGAGCGACTGGAGGGGCTGGCGGGACGCATTTGGACATTCGCTGCTGCAGAGCACAGGGGTGGCGAACAAGGAGGGCGCAGGGGTGGAGCGGTGTGCCCTCTTTCACCCACCCTGTATCCTGCCCTCTCTCACTGTCCCAGGCCCTGTCTGCCATGCAGCCTCCCAGCGGCAGCAACGTCATCCTCAAGGTATCCCGCTCCACCTCTTTTCCCTCCTACTCTCCCTCCCCCCATTTCCCCTACCTCCTCTGATACTGGACGGGCATCCGGTGTGCAGGTGGTGGACGCGAGCGACTGGAGGGGCTGGCGGGACGCATTTGGACATTCGCTGCTGCAGAGCACAGGGGTGGCGAACAAGGAGGGCGCAGGGGTGGAGCGGTGTGCCCTCTTTCACCCACCCTGTATCCTGCCCTCTCTCACTGTCCCAGGCCCTGTCTGCCATGCAGCCTCCCAGCGGCAGCAACGTCATCCTCAAGGTATCCCGCTCCACCTCTTTTCCCTCCTACTCTCCCTCCCCCCATTTCCCCTACCTCCTCTGATACTGGACGGGCATCCGGTGTGCAGGTGGTGGACGCGAGCGACTGGAGGGGCTGGCGGGACGCATTTGGACATTCGCTGCTGCAGAGCACAGGGGTGGCGAACAAGGAGGGCGCAGGGGTGGAGCGGTGTGCCCTCTTTCACCCACCCTGTATCCTGCCCTCTCTCACTGTCCCAGGCCCTGTCTGCCATGCAGCCTCCCAGCGGCAGCAACGTCATCCTCAAGGTATCCCGCTCCACCTCTTTTCCCTCCTACTCTCCCTCCCCCCATTTCCCCTACCTCCTCTGATACTGGACGGGCATCCGGTGTGCAGGTGGTGGACGCGAGCGACTGGAGGGGCTGGCGGGACGCATTTGGACATTCGCTGCTGCAGAGCACAGGGGTGGCGAACAAGGAGGGCGCAGGGGTGGAGCGGTGTGCCCTCTTTCACCCACCCTGTATCCTGCCCTCTCTCACTGTCCCAGGCCCTGTCTGCCATGCAGCCTCCCAGCGGCAGCAACGTCATCCTCAAGGTATCCCGCTCCACCTCTTTTCCCTCCTACTCTCCCTCCCCCCATTTCCCCTACCTCCTCTGATACTGGACGGGCATCCGGTGTGCAGGTGGTGGACGCGAGCGACTGGAGGGGCTGGCGGGACGCATTTGGACATTCGCTGCTGCAGAGCACAGGGGTGGCGAACAAGGAGGGCGCAGGGGTGGAGCGGTGTGCCCTCTTTCACCCACCCTGTATCCTGCCCTCTCTCACTGTCCCAGGCCCTGTCTGCCATGCAGCCTCCCAGCGGCAGCAACGTCATCCTCAAGGTATCCCGCTCCACCTCTTTTCCCTCCTACTCTCCCTCCCCCCATTTCGCCTACCTCCTCTGATCCTGGACGGGCATCCGGTGTGCAGCTGGTGGACGCGAGCGACTGGAGGGGCTGGTGGGACACACTTGGACATTCGCTGCTGCAGAGCACAGGGGTGGCGAACAAGGAGGGCGCAGGGGTGGAGCGGTGTGCCCTCTTTCATCCACCCTGTCTCCTGCCCTCTCTCACTGTCCCAGGCCCTGTCTGCCATGCAGCCTCCCAGCGGCAGCAACGTCATCCTCAAGGTATCCCGCTCCACCTCTTTTCCCTCCTACTCTCCCTCCCCCCATTTCGCCTACCTCCTCTGATCCTGGACGGGCATCCGGTGTGCAGGTGGTGGACGCGAGCGACTGGAGGGGCTGGCGGGACGCATTTGGACATTCGCTGCTGCAGAGCACAGGGGTGGCGAACAAGGAGGGCGCAGGGGTGGAGCGGTGTGCCCTCTTTCACCCACCCTGTATCCTGCCCTCTCTCACTGTCCCAGGCCCTGTCTGCCATGCAGCCTCCCAGCGGCAGCAACGTCATTCCAAATACCTGCCTTTGAGCGTGCAAACAAAAAATTACTCATAAAATTTTGTCACATATGATTTTCTTCCAGGGCAGCATCTAGTAACAGTACGCGGGGAGCGCATCGGAGCTAATGCCCTTTTTGACAAACCGGCTCTAAATTCGAAGGACCGTGCTGAGATTAATCGGAGCTTGTTTCGTGTTAGTGCCTGGTGTTCATCTCCTGCTCAATCCCTGCACACTTTTTCCGCATTACCAGGGCGCGGGAGCGGCGCACGTCTACAGCGGATCTGCTCACCCAGTCACTCCAGGGCCTTTTATTCTTGACCTCAACTGCAACGTCGTCCTCAATGGTCCAACTCCCACCTATATCCAGAGTCTGCAGCAGCAGGTCATTTTGCTCTTCTGCCTGGTTCCTGGTGTTGGATTTGCCTCTTTTCAGTCCCCGACTCTGAACGGGCGGGCGGTGAGCTGGCGTGAGGTGGGGGCAGGTGGGGCAGCGCTGCCCCTTCCACCACCGCCCCCGCCTCCTCCTCTACCGCTCCCACATGCCCTGCGTTCACAGCCCCCTTCCACCAACCCCGCCAATTACATCACTCTTTTTCACAGCAGCCTCCCATCTCGCTCTCCCACTGGCCCAGGAGCCGGTGAGCGGCCTCGCACTCTCCAGAAACCTCCCCGTCCTGCCCAGTTCCTCTTGCCCCCTCTTTCCCAGGGCCTCCTAAGTGCCGCCTTTGTCTCTGCAGACCGCAAGCTGATGGGCAGAGTGTGCAGCCTCTGGGTTGCCATTCTTGCTGGCTGAGACTCAGTGTGAAGGCAAGAGCTTTCCAGCCACGCACTCGCGGCAGGCGATTGCAGCCGGCCTGGTCGCCTCCTCCACTGCCCGACAGGCCAAGCAGGCCACTCGGCGGGTGGCCGACGCCCTGCTCGCCTCCTGCTCCGGCATGGAGGTCAGTCAGCACTGCCTTCCCTCTCCCCCAACCTCCCCATATGGCCTCCAGGCTGGGCTGCGCGAGCGAGCGCTGGCCGGCGTTGCAGCCAACCACGCTGTCGCCATTGCTGCGGCCTCCGGCAATCAGCCCATCCAGGCAAGAGACCGATTTCAGCAATCCTGCCACTTTTCTTGGCTCTACGTCATCGTGAGGCAAATGTACTTCACTGGGGCTTTCAAACTAACTTGCATGATCACAATTATAGCAGCTGTCATATGGATCTACAGTTCTTTTTATCAACCTTGCTTGGCATTTCCCAACACCTAAATCATACTTAAAGACACGGCCTAATTTCTTAAATTGGTCAAACAATGAAAGGTCGGCACTATAATCACATTAAAATTGAGGTTCTTGCGGTCATTTTGATATGAAGTCGAACCCGGCGGCAGCGGAACAGATGGGCGCAGCCGTACTCTACGATCTAGCCTCAGGGACCATAGCCGCACCGCATGATGGGGCTGCAGCAAAATGTAAGTCTTCTTGTGCTCTTGCTTCCTTCTCTTCTGTCTGGCTCCCCTGTGCCTCTAGTAGCGACAGGCTGGCTCTCACTCAAACGTCTGTATTTCTAGTATCACTTGTCCAGCATTTCTATTTAGAAGCCTCTCCTCCGTCCTCGGCCTCTGCTCCTGCCTCGCCGGCTGCTGCTGAGGTGGCCTTCATTCGTCGGCGGCGCTGCGTCTGTTTGCCCTTTCGCCGTGGTCGGGACTCCCAGGCCCTGTCTGCCAGAGGCGACGGCAGCCTCCTCGAGTACTTCCGCAGCCGCCCTCAGCCGATGTCAGCAAAATTTAAAACTTCTTGCGCTCTTGCTTCCTTCTCTTCTGTCTGGCTCCCCTGTGCCTCTAGTAGCGACAGGCTGGCTCTCACTCAAACGTCTGTATTTCTAGTATCACTTGTCCAGCATTTCTATTTAGAAGCCTCTCCTCCGTCCTCGGCCTCTGCTCCTGCCTCGCCGGCTGCTGCTGAGGTGGCCTTCATTCGTCGGCGGCGCTGCGTCTGTTTGCCCTTTCGCCGTGGTCGGGACTCCCAGGCCCTGTCTGCCAGAGGCGACGGCAGCCTCCTCGAGTACTTCCGCAGCCGCCCTCAGCCGATGTCAGCAAAATTTAAAACTTCTTGCGCTCTTGCTTCCTTCTCTTCTGTCTGGCTCCCCTGTGCCTCTAGTAGCGACAGGCTGGCTCTCACTCAAACGTCTGTATTTCTAGTATCACTTGTCCAGCATTTCTATTTAGAAGCCTCTCCTCCGTCCTCGGCCTCTGCTCCTGCCTCGCCGGCTGCTGCTGAGGTGGCCTTCATTCGTCGGCGGCGCTGCGTCTGTTTGCCCTTTCGCCGTGGTCGGGACTCCCAGGCCCTGTCTGCCAGAGGCGACGGCAGCCTCCTCGAGTACTTCCGCAGCCGCCCTCAGCCGATGTCAGCAAAATTTAAAACTTCTTGCGCTCTTGCTTCCTTCTCTTCTGTCTGGCTCCCCTGTGCCTCTAGTAGCGACAGGCTGGCTCTCACTCAAACGTCTGTATTTCTAGTATCACTTGTCCAGCATTTCTATTTAGAAGCCTCTCCTCCGTCCTCGGCCTCTGCTCCTGCCTCGCCGGCTGCTGCTGAGGTGGCCTTCATTCGTCGGCGGCGCTGCGTCTGTTTGCCCTTTCGCCGTGGTCGGGACTCCCAGGCCCTGTCTGCCAGAGGCGACGGCAGCCTCCTCGAGTACTTCCGCAGCCGCCCTCAGCCGATGTCAGCAAAATTTAAAACTTCTTGCGCTCTTGCTTCCTTCTCTTCTGTCTGGCTCCCCTGTGCCTCTAGTAGCGACAGGCTGGCTCTCACTCAAACGTCTGTATTTCTAGTATCACTTGTCCAGCATTTCTATTTAGAAGCCTCTCCTCCGTCCTCGGCCTCTGCTCCTGCCTCGCCGGCTGCTGCTGAGGTGGCCTTCATTCGTCGGCGGCGCTGCGTCTGTTTGCCCTTTCGCCGTGGTCGGGACTCCCAGGCCCTGTCTGCCAGAGGCGACGGCAGCCTCCTCGAGTACTTCCGCAGCCGCCCTCAGCCGATGTCAGCAAAATTTAAAACTTCTTGCGCTCTTGCTTCCTTCTCTTCTGTCTGGCTCCCCTGTGCCTCTAGTAGGGACAGGCTGGCTCTCACTCAAACGTCTGTATTTCTAGTATCATTTGTCCAGCATTTCTATTTAGAAGCATTGAATGAGAGGAACAAGAGTGGTTGCATCCGATTTTTTTCCTTTGACACCCATTTTTTAGAAAAAAGTTAACAAAGACTATTCGACGGAAAAATATGGTAACTGCTTACTGCCAGAGCTCCTCCAGCCTCCGGAGCGGTATTCGGTGGCTTAAAAATGGCGCAACAGGGGGAATGTTTTAGGCACAGCTCTACTGCTGGTTGAGCTGGTAAAGCCGCTGAAGGCCAGGCAGGCAGCCTAGCAACGTCATCGTCTTCCGTCGGCCTGGCCAGCCTATCCCTCAGACATTAAGGCTCACCACTTCCCTTCCATCATTCCAGCAAAACCTCAGCAAGACTTCAGCTCACCGATTTCGCCTGCTAAATCATACTTAAAGATTTCGCCTGCCACACCCACCGGCACTCCACCAGCCCGGCTATGGCGGCCATGTCCTACGCCCCTCCGGAAGTGCTGGGTAGGGCTCCATTTATGCTCGATTGACGCCCGCCTCTGCACACTGCATAGTCTCTGTCCCATATGGCGCATAGGGCAGCAATGGAGTTTTATGGATGCATGCAATGCTCCATGGATACATGGATACAGGTAGTTTTAAGGCAGGAAATTTCGTCATATTTTTTCATATTTTCTGCAATTTATTTTAATCAATCCTGTTTGGCCAACAAAATTTTCTGTTCCATGTATGACCCAGTCTAAAGTGAGACGCTCAAGTTTTGCAGAGTACTCGAAGGGCAAGGGACTGCTGGACGGTAGTGCGGTGTAGGTCTGGGCACTGGGGATGCTGGCCATGCATGCGTTAGGGGCAGGAGGCATCAGCTGAGCAGGCCAGACTGAGCCGGGAATAGTTGTGCAGGCTGACGAAGGAGGAAGACCTCTTCGCTCTTTGCACCGCCAGCCAACCGCCAGCAACGAGCTCAGAGCTTCCGAGCCGCCAACGTCTTCGCCCTGCTCCAGGCCCACCCGCAAGTTGCCAATCCCACCGCTACCTTCTTCTCCCAAACTCTCCTGTCTTCCTCCCGCCCTCCCCGAAACACCCACTCCTTCTCACATTCTTCTCTACTCTTCCCATTGCCCTGTCATCAGGGCTACTCTCCAATTTGTCCAGCGAGCTCAGAAAGTGGCCACGACAGCAGTCATCAACGCCGTCAAGCAGTCAGAGCCAGACAATCTCCTCAACCGCTACCAGCTGGAAGTCGTCGATCTCCAAATGCGACTCACCAAAGTTAGCCGCCTACTCCACCTCCCTCTCCAATCCTCATCCCAGTCCACTTTTCAGCAAACTGGAAGCTGAAGAAAAAGAAGATATGGTCTCCACCCTGCGCGAGGTTGAGTGGGTCTAGTTAGTGAAAGAGGGAGTATGAGGTGGATGGATGGGCAGGAGCAGGAGGCACTGAAGCGAAAAGCTTTCTGGCTTGGAGCGGCTCAAGCTGCCTCAGCAAACTGGGAGCTGAAGAAAAAAGAAGATATGCGTCTCCACCCTGCGCGAGGTGAGTGGGTCAGTTAGGAAAGAGGGAGATGGAGGTGGATGGATGGGCAGAGCAGAGGCACTAAGCAAAGCTCCTAGCTAGCGTTCCCCCGTACGGCAAGGCTAAGGGATACTGCCACCACACAGCCGACGCCATGGTTTTAAAAAAAAATTCTGTTGAAAATCAAAAGCTGCCATTTACTTCCGACCAAGTCATCTGCAAACCAAATGCGCCTCATACCAAGTGCAGCTTCACAAATAGTAGTTGGTCAATGGGGAGCAGCAGAATCTTTAGCATGAACTAGTGATTATAAGCTATGATGATTTATGATTTCTAGTTATTCGCTTCGAAACTCTGGAATGTCGACTTTGTTTCAAGCTGATTATAAGCTGTTCTTAGGTTGGCTATTTTTTCCTATGGAATGATCTGGAAGTGAACCCGGCATCGCGCAAGAAGCTGGAGGGCATTGCCCGATTTGCAACTCTAAACTGCAAATGATAATTTTACTCTTGCCTACCTTTACCATTACGCTTATTCTCTTATGCTGCTTCATATCCGCTTACTCTACAATTTGGTTTCAACAACTCGGAACTGTCAACCTTGTCACTTTGTTACATAACCTCATTCAGTTTTGCGATGGTTATAATAGTTAACCCATTTAATTTTCTTAGAATAATGACCTTAGAAATAACTAAAGAGGCGTTTTATGAGAAGAGCAAGAATCGAGTGAACATGAAAATTTTTACCCCACTTTTTTATGACAGATTCTAAATCTCCATACATTTATTTGTAACTCTACCATCCAATTTCCCAATTTGAGAAATCTTTGATTTATGTCTTACATTAAGATTTAGGATTTTTGGTAATAGTTAAACTAAAATTTAAAAGAAAGCGTCAATTCTTTTAATTCCGTGAAGATTCCACCTAGACAGAGCAACATGGCAATTTTCAAATGAGTTCACTCCAGTGCTATGTTGCAATGATAATTTATTGCTGCCAAATTCTTTCGAATAACTTGTTGCTCGAGCTGCAGCCCGAATATTCTCCCCTTCAAATTTTATGCCACTTTTTCAGCACCCTCTGTCTCCAGCAGGGTGAAGCATCGGTATTTCTCTGCCTCTCTTCCTGCTATACGCTCCTCGGCCTGAAAGGGGCCATCTCCACATCTGCAGCCCCTGCTTCGAGGTTGGACCCTTCCCGGCCTACCATCTCC
>JASANA010003859.1:0-16570 GCA_030248095.1 Ptycholaimellus sp. GST1_10
GGAAAGCTCTCAACCCTCTTCTCTTTTCTCCTTTTGGCTAGGAGGAGAGAGAGGGCAAGATTGAGCTAAGCTGGAATAAGACTAAATTTGAAAAGAAGTGGTTTGTGAAAAAGATGAAATTATATGGCCTAAGATCACCTTGCTTCCCATCAGATCCAAACCCATCAGGGCAAAGAGCGAGATAGCCAGAACTTGTTTTAGTCAAGAGGTGATGAAATCACTAACGGAAGATGATATATACTTCAGTCAATCATCAGACCTTCTCCCACAACCATGTGAAGTGAGATGAAAAGAGCCAAAAGGGAAAGTGCTGACCAGATCGAAATGAGTCATGAAGAACCCTTGCAATGGCTGAATGAATTGAGCGGAAATGACGGTTTGTGGCAGAAGAAGAAAGAGTGAAGGAATTGAAGCTCAGACATGCTGCACCTCTCATCTTAAGAACTGGCTGTATCAAACAGAGCCTGATGGAGAGATGAGATTTGGTAGGAGAAGCAGGAATTCATGGCGACATTGTGGGAGGCAGTGGAGGCGGCAGTCCAGGACTACACCACTCCCCAATTCCCTTTCCCCACTTCTTTCATTTCAATTTTTTTAATATAGCCTATTTTGGAAATAGCTGGATTTGGAACTTTGGATTTAGGACAGTTTCTCTTCTGACAGTTGGTCTCAGAAAAATATTCCTTTGACACCTTATCCCCAGTCAATTGATCCCCAAAATGCAATTTTGTGAAAAATGTGATTTTATGCTCATTTGTGACCAAATTTTGCCATTTTTTCTGAAATTTCAGTCCATTTTGAGCAAATTGTAGGGTTTTAGCCATTATTGCTCTGTTATTTTCACTCAATTATCAGGCTAGGAGGAAAAGAGGGCATGTTCGTAGTTGCACTGTGTAGCCTGAAATTGAGTGTAGCATGCGTAGACCTGAGGCTGCATATATACCTATGCACACAGCAGCAGGGCCCAGACCCCCAAGCCTAGATGGAGCGCAGTCAGTCCCACCCAATAGAGCTCTTTCTTGCATCAGAATGGCGTTAGGCCCAGGGTGCGGAGACTTAGGACCTTTGGCCTCTATTTGTATGCCATGACAACTGGGTCCTTTGAAAATTAAACCTACTGACTAATGGCTTGCTGGTGGACACAACAGACCAAGAGCAGAAAGATCCATAGATCCAACCTGGGTGGAAAGGCCTAGCCTAGTACCCCATAAGATGCTTTCATAAGATCCAAGGGAGGAAAGGCTTAACCTAGTACCCCAAAAGCTGCATATAGATCCAAGGGAGGAAAGGCTTAGCCTAGTACCCCAAAATCTCCCCTAAGATCCAAGGGAGAGGAATGACACAGACCTAATTCTCTGAAGAAGAGAAGATCAAGTGTCAAATGTCCAAAGAACTTTTGTCTAGTGAGAAGAAAAGACATCTGGGCCAGATAAGAATTGGGCAACCAGCGACTCTGATACGCACACTCTTGAGTCATGAACTTTCACGCATGACAATAGCATCAATAATTAGTAGCAGCTGAACGGCTAATAATTGAACAGAACACTTGAGTTTTTTTGTTCACAAGTCGTATATAACGATTCCAAATCTGTGCTTACTTTTGAAACTGGTTGAGAAACCACAGACTTCACCCTCACAGCAGAAATTTTCCTTAATTTATGGATTTTGCTACATGTGAAGGTGTAAGCACTCCGTGGTCACCTATTGTGCTTTGCGCCATATACTTGTTTAAGTGTGAGGTAGACTTGGTAGGTCCTGAGAAAGGAGGATGAAGGGTGGGTGGCCAATGTGAACAAAGGTAGTGGCTATTACGCGCAAAAGTGGGGAGAGGGCGAGCTGTGCGGCAGGGCGGGGATCGCATTTGAGGCCAAGTCTGTGTGAGCAGACGACGACGCGGATGAAAGTGGACGATGGCCTCCTCACCGCGTCGCAGGCGAAACCAGCCAGCGTCCTTCACAGCCCCCATCCTCTCTCCATCCTTCATCCAGCAAAGGGATCAGCCAACGCTTGGAGCAGCTGTGGCAGCCAGTTGAACGTCCACAGTGCTCTGCAGCGAGCCTGCGCCGAACGCCAAATGCACCTTCACCTCTGCAACCACCTATTCCATCCCATCTACTCAATGCAATTGCCCAGTCGCTAAATTCGGCTTAATTCGCGCTTAGATTGGATGATTAAGGGCTGATAATTTGTGGAGAATATCACATGTCAAATTTGCCTTGTAATAGAAATGAAAATGAAGCGTTTCCCTGCTTCTTGAATAGTAAATTTGCAGATTTATTCAGATTTTGCTCTTGGACTGGAATCAGTTCTGTAATAAATTCATGGTACAATAGCCTAGCTTAGTTTAGTACACTTTATTTGTTAAGATTGGGACGGAAACTTATTCGCAGTCATAAGTAGTGAAACGGGTCGTTACCTCTGACGGACTGACTGGGGAAGTTGAGGTTGCTCGGGTGCATCTGTGCCAAGCCAATAGTTGCAAGAGATTCAAGAGAGCGATTGGAGGATTAAAAAGTGGGTTGCCGGAAAATGTTCTTGTGATTTTTCAAACGAGACACTTCAGAAGATGAGTGTTTGGTAGAAGATGAGTAATCTACTAAAAATTGTACTTTTGGCGAATTCGAGAACTGAAATTAATGGCCCATACTTTTATATCGCCCACAACTGTAGCTGCGCTCATAGGAATTGAATAACATGAACCAATTGTCTACTAATTATGTATCTAGTACTAATTATGGTTCACGCCTATTTCCCCCCCCCATGGCCATAACCCCCCACCATGGAGGGTTACCCGGCCCCCCAAGGGATGACCCCCCCCCCCCATGAAGGTTTCCCCCCCCAATATTTTACCTATACCCCCCCACCCTGCGCGAACTCGTCCCCCAGTTGATAATAGGTGAAATTGTGTCTTGGGGGGGAAAATAGTCGTCAAAACTCTTGGGGGGGGGGGGAAACTTGTCCTCGATTTCGACGACTAAGCCCCCCCCAAGACACAATTTCACCTATTTTCACCTACTTTTACTGCTGAGCCGTATCAACTAGGGGACGAGTTAGCGCAGGATGTGTGGGTATAGGTAAAATTCTTGGGGGGGGACCTTCATGGGGGGGGGGAAACCTTCATGGGGGGGGGGAAACTTTCATGAGGGGGGTTATTGCTTGGGGGGGATCTCATGGGGGGGGGGGGAAACCAGGTGTCAGCCCTAATTATATCTACTAATTACGTTCCTCAAGTTTTTTAAGGTTTTCAAGTTTTTTATGCTTAAGCTATATATAATTTTTTCGTGCAATTTATCAAAAGTTGCGTTTTACTTTAACTACATAGCGTAAAATGTTACAACAACCCCTTAAAATTTTTCTATCAAAAACCTGGTAGCAGCGGCCTTTGAGTGGGTGCTCAATGGTAGTGGCCAGGGCATAGGGGTATGTGCTGGGCGGGTGCAGCTTGTAGGAAGGCCACTGAGTAAATCTCCGCCAGTCAATGCTCCCATCAAGTTCCTCACTCCGTTCTCTGCATGGAGCCCCAATCTGCAGTTATTCAGCCAGTGGCTTAAATGCTTCGAGCATAAGTGTTCATTTTTGCTGAGTAAGAATGGTTGTAACCAGATGCCAAGTTCCATTGGTGTGAATCCCGATGATACCAATATGCTCAATGCAGTGCGGCAAGAGGGAATCTTGCAGCTGACTCATGATCCTCTTCCTGGCATCGGCATATATCTGCAGTAAAGGTAGACATGAGCTATAAGAATGACTAACTGGGCTCTGGTAACAAATGGCGTGCATAATTGATTTATCTATTTATTCTAAGCTTAAGAAACTGCCTAAAAGCCTGACTGGGACTTAGATAGTCAAAAAAAGTCAAAAATTTCAAATTTTAAACATCATTTGCCAAAAATTAAGAGCATGGCTCAAAGAAAAAACATTTCATTGCATTAGCATATTTTAAGATCTTTAAATATTATTATCTTTCAGGCAAAACTTTGATAAAGAAAAGTTCAAACAGTTGTACAGACCGCAGGGCGGCACTTCGTGCTTTTCACGCACAGAGAAAAAGCAATGAACGACTCTCACACCGCACCAGTTCACCCACCCTGCTAGTACCAAAGGATTAAGTTTGCTCGTAAACCTAAAGATAAAATATCTAACTGGGATCGAGCGACTGGGATCGACTTGCACTGGTTTCCACTCCGTTTTGGAGCCATCCTGGTTAGGCTCCCAAAGCGTATGCATGGTCTGCAGAGGTTCAAAGGCCAGCTGACCCTAGAGCGACAGCTGTGAATGGAGAGGAGAAATGGAGAAGAAAGAGGCCAAGGCCACCAGCCAAGCGGCATTGAGCATGGAGAACTGGAAGAAGCTGGGCGCAGAGCAGTTGGCGCCGGCGTGACAGAGTCCACATCCCCAGTGGCAGAGCAACGGTGAATTCTCCTCTGTCAGTGGCTGGCCCTCTGGTGGGCGATAGAAGTATCTAAAGCCTCTGCACCCTTTTCAATCAAATCAAAAGATACTACGCAGATTAAGGGATTGAGCAGGGATAGAAGGACATTACAATGGAGTTGGGGCTAAATAAGCAGCACTAAAAGCCGGTAGGAGAGGAAATGGATAAAGCGTGAAAAAGGACTGTAGGTCCTGGAAGTGTCTGTGCGGGCATACGGTGAGGACGGAAGCAGGAATTCCGTCGGGCTTCCCAATGCTCGTCTCCAGTACCCAGTTCTCCGAGGAAACAGCAGAACTGATCAGATCAGCAGTTGCTAAAAAATAATCTTACCGTCTAGTTCAGCGTAACAATATATAAACAGTCAAAAATTTGCATACATTTGATGGCTAGGGCGGTGAAGAAAGCAAATAGAAGAAGCCAGATGGTGCGAGTGGTCCAGTTTGCAGCGTTTAGAGCATTTACTGGACCATGCACAGAAGTCTTTTCCGCCCATTCCAGCCAGTTTCTTTAAATTTTCACTCTTTTCAAACATTCACACAGAAACTAAACTGGATAATACAGCTTTTGAAACCGAATCCAGGACTTTAAATTAGTTGGCATTCTTTACATCCTTCTTCATAAACCTGAAATAATAACTGTTTAGTGAGTTCTGAATATTTCGTTGCGTTTTTAGAAGATAGTTGGCTGTTATAAAATATTCGACATGAACCTACAATAACAGCTGCTCATAAAGCTCTGAAAATTTTGTTGTTTTTTGTAAGGTCCAGTGGTCGGTCCAAAATATTAAATCCATTAAATCCACGATTTTTAAATCCATTTATGAGATCTAGAGATTTATGAGAGCAGCTGCAACATCTAAAAGTAAAACCATTAAAGATAAAAAGATCAATCAACCTTTCATGTGTTATCTTGGTCTGCGTCATTCAAAAAACTATTTAAAATGGTTTAAAACATTCATGACTGTATCAATAAAAGAATGACTGAATCAAAAACAAGAATTAGTCGATTGAAGCGTGATTCTGGACTCAGTTGAAGTCTGCGCAAGGACTGTTTTGATAGAGCGCCATCCAGAAGAGAAAAGTAGGCAGGAGCAGTCCTGGCCTCGTCCGAGCAATCCTCCCTAAACTGGTTTTTTAGCTGCTGAATATGTGCTCGGCTTTTGTGCCTTCCAATTCAGCCCAGTTCCCGTTTGCTTGGACAGGCGGTTTCTGGGAATTTTATCGCTAGTGCAAATATTTCTCGGCCAGCCCTCTCTCCCTCAAAATGCTAATGGCCGTGTCTCGGCTGATGCTGGCCAATGATGCTTGTTTTCTGTTTTCAGCCTGCCGCGAAGGTTTATATCCGGTAGAATTGGCAAGCCAACGGTATTTCCTTTTGGACATAAACTGAAATGACCTAAGCCAAGAAAGTAAGATAAGTTATTACTAGGCATCTATAACTGCAATTTGTTTGATCGGTTTTTGAAGTTGCATCACATTTTAAGAATTTTAACCAAGTAAAACTTGATATTGACCATTTTGTGGCTTCACTCTCCAAAAGTTTTTTCTTCATGAATTAACCTTTTTGGACCCCTCTACTGGTCCCTATATGGTATTATTCATTAAACTGAAACTTTTGAATATCTTCAGGCCTTATATTCAGGAAATATGAGCAAAGCAATTCATTCAAAATTTTATTGCATTTAATTGTATTGCTTGGCGTTCAAAAAGTTAGTTTATAGCTCAAAAAGCTATTTTGGTGACCAATTTATTTGCAGGCAGCAGTCAGTTTGGTTGCATACCTACCGATTGAAATATTGCGGCGGTAGGCAGGCTGCACATCGTCAGTGGCAAAAAACCCACAATCCAAAAAGCAATTCGAACTTAATAAAATCAAATCTTGTCGAACAAATACAAGACTGCAACACGGCAGGGCAAACAGGTGCTCAGTACGTCAGCCCCTTCTATTTGCCTACAAGGCATGGCCCTGCTTATCTCCATCTATGTACACGGCCTGGGATACCAAAAAAGCTGCCAAACATTCCTTGGCTGGGGCACCTGAGAATGGAGGAATCCGTCTTGGCCATCAACGACGCCTCCATCAACGCTCCCTCCGCCGCCGTCCTCGTCACTTCACCGCCCGACCTCCAGGAGGACTTCTCCGACCTCGATGATGAGCCCTCTGCACCCATGCGCTATGTTCAGGTGCCATCCTTCCCCATCCCTATCCTGCTCTCCAGCTCGCCGCTCTACCGGCAGATAGCGCAGACGAAGGCGGAGGCAGTCTTCAGCGCCCAGGCCTCCAGACTCCGCTGGCTGGGCTGGGCCCTGGCCCTCTGTGCTGTCCACGCCTACCTCATCGCCGGCCTTGTCCTCAACTTCCGCAAAGTCACTCCAACTCCTGAGATGGACAGCAGCTGAGAGTGGAGGTTGCAGGCTCTAGGCCTCCTGGTCATCGTCATTCTGGCATGGCTCGGCCTGGCCTACTTTCTGCTCCTCAAGCCGCTCTTCCAGCGCTCCATTCAGATGCCCAGCAAGGCCTTGAGCCGACTCACCGACAATCCCTACTTTCCCTGGTGTCTCTATCTCGTCGCTCGCCCGCCCCGCGAAGCGACGGAGGCAGGCACAGGGGGCACAGGGCCGGGGCGCCGGCGACACGGCGACCGACGACGCCCCGCACCCCCCACCCCCCCCCCCCCGCAACCCAGCTCGCGCCCATCTCTGGTCCCCCCCCCCCCCCCGGAAGCGGACGGGGGCCGGTCCCCGGGGTCTTGGCCTTTGCGTGCTGGTCGGTCTGGCGGGTTCCTGGGCGTGGACACGGCGGCGGACCGCGAGCATTTTCCCCCCCTTCTCGGCATCCTCGTCTTCTTCCCCCTCCTCTCCCCCTCCTCCACCTCCCCCCCCCCCCCCTCCCTCGCCCCCATCACATAGGCCACCGGATAGAACAGGTAGCCCATTAGAGTCTGCAGGACCCTCCGAGCCCTGGTTGAGAAACTAAAGGGGATGGAGGGGTGTTGTTGGAAACGTCAAAGGAGAAGTTGTGTGCGCCGACCATAGCGGCGAGCCAGAGTATGATCTGGTCGAGGAAGGCGAGGAGGGCGAGGAAGACGACGAGGTTGGCGCAGATGGCCCAGACCAGGTGCACCGTGCTCACCGCCCCGTTGCTCACGCACTCGATCACATTGTTCTCCTCCCTTCACACGCCCTTCCTTCTCTCACCTCCTCTCACTCTGAGGCCCCTGTGCGGAAGGGACCCTTTGGGCAGCTCCAGGTCCTCGACGCGGCGGAGCTTGGAGCGCTTGGTTTCCGGGCAGGCCAGTTTGCTGAGTGCCAGGGCGCAGGGCGCGTTCATCACCGTCGCCGACAGCACGTATTGAGCACAGGCCTGTAGGGTTCTCAGGCGTAGTTGTGGGGGTATGGAGGCTAGAGGAGAATGAACGCCGAATGAGATGTAGGCGGCGAAGAGGGAGCCGGCGACGCAGGCGTAGCCCACCGTCATCACCGCGTGCAGCTCACTCATGCTCATCTTGCCCAGGTACGGCTGGATCAGCAGCGGAGCCTCCGTCTTCAACAGCGCCCTTCTAGCCTTTGGGGACTGCTGGGGGAGAGCAGAGGAGACCTGTCCAAGGAAGATGCAGGCAGCAGCGTCCAGACTCTCTGCCGCCGTCGTGCCCAGACTCAGCTGCATGAGCCAGGCCAGTCTTAGGCAGCATTTCCCTGCTTCTCCTTCTGCTGGATGAGCTTAGGCAGACCTGGTGAGGAGGGCCTGCATGATGCCGAGGTAGTAGAGGACGGAGACGATGGAGCCGAAGTAGATGATCACTTGCAGCACCTGCTCATACCTGCCTTCCTCATGCTGGCAGAAGGTAGGGATAAGCAGGGGACCAACGGTGAAGGTGAAGACGGGACTGAGAGGTCCGCCGTGGAGGTCGCAGAGGGGCGGTGGGTCGGCCAGGAAGCCCCAGACGAACTCCGTCCCCGCCTTCGTGTAGTCCAAGAAGGCCACAATCTGGTCCGCTGCCCACCTACCCATACACTCTCCCCTGCTGGAAGGAAGAGAAGGGGATGGCCAACTTGAAGGCCACTGCCCCGGTAGGCCAGCGCAGGACGAGGAGGCCCATGCAGAACTGCAGGCCCAGGCCCCAGAGCACCGGACGCCATTTCACCTGCGCTCTCATCTGATTGGAAGAGGGAGGAGGTGGGATGGATAGGAGAACGCGAGCTGGGTTGGTGGAGAAGAGGAAGAGGAGGGTGAAGAAGACGAGGATGCCGAGTAGCGGGCGCAAACGCTCCCGGTCACCCGCCGTGTCCACGCCCAGGAACACCGCCAGACCGACCAGCACGCAAAGGCCAAGACCCCTGTGCACTGCCTCCGTCCGCTTACAGGAGGCGGGCGAGCGACTATAGATGAGACACCAGGGAAAGTAGGGATTGTCGGTGAGTCGGCTCAAGGCCTTGCTGGGCATCTGAATGGAGCGCTGGAAGAGCGGCTTGAGGAGCAGAAAGTAGGCCAGGCCGAGCCATGCCAGAATGACGATGACCAGGAGGCCTAGAGCCTGCAACCTCCACTCACAGCTGCTCTCCATCTTAGGAGTTGGAGTGACTTTGCGGAAGTTGAGGACAAGGCCGGCGATGAGGTAGGCGTGGACAGCACAGAGGGCCAGGGCCAAGCCCAGCCAGCGGAGTCTGGAGGCCTGGGCGCTGAAGACTGCCTCCGCCTTCGTCTGCGCTATCTGCCGGTAGAGCGGCGAGCTGGAGAGCAGGAGAGGGATGGGGAAGGATGGCACCTGAACATAGCGCATGGGTGAAGAGGGCTCCTCATCGAGGTCGGAGAAATCCTCCTGGAGGTCGGGCGGTGAAGTGACGAGGACGGCGGCGGAGGGAGCGTTGATGGAGGCGTCGTTGATGGCCAAGACGGATTCCTCCATTCTCAGGTGCCCCAGCCAAGGAATGTATGGCAGCTTTTTTGGTATCCCAGGCCGTGTACATAGATGGAGATAAGCAGGGCCATGCCTTGTAGGCAAATAGAAGGGGCTGACGTACTGAGCACCTGTTTGCCCTGCCGTGTTGCAGTCTTGTATTTGTTCGACAAGATTTGATTTTATTAAGTTCGAATTGCTTTTTGGATTGTGGGTTTTTTGCCACTGACGATGTGCAGCCTGCCTACCGCCGCAATATTTCAATCGGTAGGTATGCAAGCAAACTGACTGCTGCCTGCAAATAAATTGGTCACCAAAATAGCTTTTTGAGCTATAAACTAACTTTTTGAACGCCAAGCAATACAATTAAAAGCAATAAAATTTTGAATGAATTGCTTTGCTCATATTTCCTGAATATAAGGGGTCGATTTATAATTCAGAACAGTACATTAATAGTACAGTACAGTACTAATGACAATACAGAACAGTACTATTAAACCCGCCCACAGTACAATACTAATACAATCAGAACTATTACAAAACATTTACGACGCAGTGCAGTACAAAAAAAATTCATTTACAAAACAGAACAATTCTATTAAATTTTTAAAAATGCTCTAAATGGACACTTTTCTGCAGCAAATGATGTTTTATTAGTCAAAATTGTCAACATAACCCTGCCGGGAAAGGTTTTTACTGAATTTATGCATTTTCCGAAAATTTTGTACTGCACTATTCTGTCATTATTAGTACTGTACTGTAAAGTAAATGTACTGCACTGCGGATAACCAGAACAATTCTATTAATTTTTTTAAAAATGCTCTAAATGTACACTTTTCTGCAGCAAATGATGTTTTATTAGTCAAAATTGTCAAAATAACCCTGCCGGGAAAGGTTTTTACTGAATTTATGCATTTTCCGAAAATTTTGTACTGCACTATTCTGTCATTATTATTCTCCTCTGAAAAGTAAAAGCACTGTACTGTGGATAACCAGAACAATTCTATTACATTTTTTAACTTTTCTAAAAGTATAATTTTCTGCAGCAAATGATGTTTTATTAGTCAAAATTGTCAAAATAACCCTGCCGGGAATGGTTTCACTGAATTTGAGAGTTTTCCAAAACTTTTGTACTGCATTGTTCTGTCATTATTAGTACTGTACTGTTCTATAAATGTACTGTACTGTGGATAACATGGAGGGCCTTCATGCCCCCAGCCATATGCCCTTTTGCTGGCGGTCATGGACTGCGCAAAGAAGGGGATTGTGGTAACTTTGATGCGCAGGCCGGCCTGCCGCTTCCCTAATCCCCCCCCCCCCCTCCATCCTCCATAATCCAGCGCTCGCCACTTTCATCACTTCCCCGCTGCAGGCAGACATAATGCCTCTTTTCTCTACTAGTTTGCGCTTTGCTGGCGTGTTGACTGAGAGAGTGTTTGTGAGTGTGTGTGTGAGAGTGGTTGGATGATTGCAGTGAGTTGGTGAAAGTGAAGCGGAGTGGGTGGAATGGAGTACACGGATAGTGAGTTGGGCAGTTCAGATTTGGAGATGATCGACGTGGGAGGTGGGGTGGAGACGGGGCAATGCCCAGATGCGGCTCCCTCTACTCCCTCTGCGCCACCGCCACCTCCAGCTCCTCCATCCCAAGCCACCTTCACCATCACAAGGGCAGAGCTCGACCTCATCCATTATATCTGCTTTCTTGCCCCTTTCATTACTACTCTTGCCCATCTCTATTGCAGTGTCCTCTAAGAAGCCCCTTTCCAAATGCAACCAAGATCAACTCCTGGTCTACTTCCATTCAATCATCACTCCTCTGGTGAACAAGGTCAGCATTTTCACCTGCTTTGGTAGATTTTTCTACTATTTCGTCATTGGTGCCACCCTCAGCCAGGCAGGGTTGCGGTGTAGATATGCAGTCTAGGTGACTGGGGGGAGGGGAGGGGGGCCCAGGCCTAAAAGCGGGCAGGCGTAGGTATTAGCTCTGCCACAGTGCTAATATCTACGCCTGCCCGCTTTTAGGCCTGGGCCCCCCTCCCCTCCCCCCAGTCACCTAGACTGCATATCTACACCGCAACCCTGCCTGGCTGAGGGGGCCTCTATTTAGAACTGTGCGTTTGTCAGGAGAACGTCTACTGTGACCTCCAAATGGGGCATGGCAAGGCCGTGGTGGAGCGCGAAGAGGCAGAGTTGGCCAAGTCCAAGAAGAGCGGGCGCGGCCGGAAGGGCAAGGGCCGGTGGATGCAGTGCCGCTACAGCTGCAAGTGCGGCTCAGACTACGATGTCTTCGTTGACGTCAAGCCACCAGTCAAATTCATTCATTCATTTTTGCCCAGACAAATGGGGTGGTGAGTTGAAGGATGATGCCGTGGAGATTGAGTTCACCATGGACGAGCGAGCCAAGTCCAAGTTCAACCATGCCTTCCACCAGCAGAAGGAAAAAGCGAGCCCTCGTTCAGCTAAATGGTTTTGCATTTTGCCCCTATTTCTTCCAGAGAGCAGTGCTAAATAATTTATATCTCAGCACAGAACTAATTATGTCAGGCAAAAATGTTTGCAGGCCTCGCATAAGCCGGTGGGAGATGATGAACCACATTGTGGCCATGAAGGAAGGACAAGTGGATGCAACGAGCTACGCTGCTCAAAAGCTGGTGGGCCAGAAGGATGCCGTGAAGGAGCAGGGTGCAATGCTGTGCATGCCGACCACCAACGGCCTCCGCGTCACCAAGTGCGTGATGGGCAAGGAAGCTCCACCCCCAGTTCATCTGTTTGACCCAATATTTTCAGCACTCAAGTTGAGTAATGAACATAGGTCGAGCTGCTGTCGGCCATGAAGCAAGCGGGTGGCAAAGTTGGTGAGTGCATCCAGCAGGTGTATGGGGACCCGTTTGGCTGCCTCCTCTACCCTCCTAGCCTCCCCAAACATGCCCTAGAAATTGTCAAGATGGGTTGGCCCCTATTTCTTCCACAGAGCAGAACTTATTGTTTCAAACACAGAGCAGAACTTATTGTTTCAAACACAGAGCAGGGCTAATTGTGGATTGCAGGCGGAGTGCGGCTGTATGTGGATGCGACGGGGAGTCTGATCAAGAAGCAGCACAAGGGAGTCGAGACCTTCGTCTACGCCTACATCCTCAAAAGCGACAACCCTGCCTACAATGGCCCCGGCGTGGCAGTGGAGTTGGTCCACAAGGGAAAGGACACGCCCACCATTTCCAATGCCTGGCAGGTCTTCTGGTGGGACGTAAGTTGCACCTGTCATTCCTACCTCCTCTGCCTCCAATTATATGCCGCTTCCTGCCCCTAGGAGGCAGCTGTGACATTGAGGCCCCTACCTTTGACTCATCCTTCAGTCTGTAAGTGCAACCATGGTTCCTAGCTACGAAACTCTGAAGTGGTGTTGGGATTTGGCTCAGCTGATTGCTGCTTTGGTGTCTGCACTGCTTGAGCTATGGCAGTTCTTCCAATAATGCTCTCCCTCTGTCTTTTCCTCCTTCTCTGCCCTGGGCTTTACGTTACACTCACATAGGTTCACTTACTCCACTCATTCACTTGTCCTGCAGGTGGTGAAAGGGATCAGTCAGGGAGCGCGAGATAATCTGCCACCGATCAAGGAGGTCAATTTTGATGGCAGTTTCGCGATGGCGAATGCCATGGCCTGGGCCATCAATGGGATGACCCTCTCCCAATACCTCAACTACTGCTACAAAGTGGTCACGGTTCAACTTTCCTGCCCTCCTCCTCCTCTCCCCCTCCCTAACTCCTTTCATGCGCCAGGGCCAGCTGCACGGTGAGGAGCTGTTGAAGGCAGTGCTGTGCATGTGCCAGTTCCATTCGATCAAAGGCCTTCCTCTTCAACGCAAGAACGCCGCCAATTGCGCCATTCGGTCCAGTTTACTTGCTCCCATTTCTTATACAGGACAGAGCTAATTCAGGGCTGCCTTCACCAAGGTCTTGATGTGCCGGGAGTGGGAGGAGCTGAAGGTCTGCCTGTACCACTACGCCTCTCTCATCTGCAGCGAGACTGTGAGCGACCAGACCAATGCCGCCCTGCACTACATGAATGTTGGCTTTTCTCTACCTCTCATATCCACTCATTTGTTTCTCAGCGCAGTACTAAATGATTTCCGTCTCAGAGCAGAACTAATTGACAGGGAGACCGGGAAGGCGTGGATCAGCTGCTGGCGCAGTTTGACGAGATGATGGCTGATGGGGCAATGGAGGCGGGGAAGGGGGCGGAGGTCGTGAAGACGCTGGCGGAGTCCAACAGCCTGCGCAGCGCCAGCCCCTTCACAAAACCCCTCATGGCCATCATTGCCAAGGCCGTCGCCAAGGCCACTGCCAACGCTGCTGCTGGCGGAACTGTGAACCCACTCTATTCGCCAAACTGCCAAAGCCACATCGAGAACCTGGTCAAGATTGCTCCACTGATGTGCTTTTCTTTTTCAATATTTCTTTCACAGAGCAGAACTTTTGCTTTGCAGCACCAGCATTATGGACAATGTGCAGCGCTATTTTGATGTGACGCGGGAAGCAGCACTGGTGGAGGAGCACAAGCCGGAAGTGCGCGATCGCCTCGCCGAGAACAACTCCGCCGAGACCATCTACAAGTCCAGGAAGACACACGGACACCTGGTCAACAAGTTCGTCTCCGGCCGGCAGAACAGGACAGGCAGACTGGAGCCATCCGAGTAGTGCGAGCTGTACGCTGAGCTGCTCACCATGGGCAAGACCCGCCAGGAGTGCAAGCTCATCCCGACAGTCGCCTGCGACCCCGTCACCCAAGGTTCCCTCTATTCTTCCCAGCCTCCCTTCCTCACTACTATCCTCCATTCTTTCCTCTCAGGCCGGAAGCGGAAGCGAAGAGCCGAGCAGAGCGAGAGCGATAGTGGGACAGCTATGTCATCGTCTTCCTCATCATCAGTGCAAGTGGTTCATTATTCTTTTGCCCCGCGTCAAATAATTTCTATCTCAGAGCAGTACTAAATAATTTCTAGCTCAGCACAGTACTAAATAATTTCTATCTCAGAGCAGTGCAAATTTCTAGGAGGTTGTGCTGGCGATGACGGTGGCCCAGGACAAGAAGGGCAAGGCAAAGAAGATGGTGGTGCTTGCACAGACTGCCCCCGTCAACAACAGCACTGACTCTCACGTATTCCTTCCTTACTCCTTCAATTAGTCCTTTCATTTTTGCCCTCATTAAATCTACAACACTAATTGACAGTCCAGTAAGTCCAGGACAGTGAAATTGAAGGGCTCCACTCCTCCGCTGGTGATCAGTGAACCGCCGGTGGATGGGGATGATGCAGCGGAGGAGGTGTGGGGGCCGAAGGGCAAGAGGCTGCCCAAGTTCCTCCACTCCAGTGTCCGGGTGCCCTCCATGCTGACGCCCAAGAAGAGCAAGAAGACCAAGAAGCTGGCAATGCCACGGAAGAAGCAGATGCTGGGCGCTGGGCGGCCCACAGAGAAGGTGTCGCACACGTACGCCTACGCCATTCTCGATGCCGACAATCGCGTGATCAAGACCTTCCGCCCCCCACAGCCCACCCGCTGCCACAGCCTCTCAGAGACGGACCTGGGAGCACTGGCCAACCTGGAGGCGGAGTCCAAGCAGACACAGTCCACCTGCAACGTCTCCACCGCCTCTCTCCCCATGGTGCCGGAGGAAGTCTTCGACCACATTCCAGTCGCTGCCGCCCTTGAGCGCAACCACGCGGTCCAATTTTAGCTTCTGTTTTTAGTCTAATTTCATAAATTTTCATGAATTTCTTCTAAAGGACAGAACTAATCAATTTTTCCACAGTACAAAACTAATAAATTTTGAGGAACTCATCAAAGCCCTGGGCTGTGGAGCTGGGCAGCTGGAGCCTGAAGAGCTGGAGGAAGGGGATGGTGGACCTTCCCAGCCTTCCAGACGTCCCCAACCGCTCCCCATCATCCACACCCAGAGCTCACAGCTCAAGGATGCAGAGGCTGCGATCCAGCAGCACATTGCGGTGAAGAAGGTGCAGTCTTGCTCCAGTTTCCAGTAAGACTGCTTCAATAATTCATGCCATAGGCGGGTGAAGCGGGCAGTGAGGATGTGGACGTCAGCCTTCTCCAGCTCCCCACCACCTCTCTCAAGCTCTGGCTCACTGAGGCAAAGAACCTGCGGCCTATCCATGCGATGATGCAGGCGGAATGCATGGACCTACTCCAGGTTCTCTCTCTATGCCTTCTATACCACTACTATTTCAAACACAGAGCAGGACTAAAAGTTGGAAGAGCATATGAAGCTTGCAGGGCCTCATCGCGCGTCAGCTCCCAGCCGTCTACGGCCTGCACAACATCTGCGCGGCCAGCTTCCGCCCCGACCGCATTCCCGCCATGCCCATCTCAAGCCATCCTCGCCGCCACCTCTCCTTCGACGGGGAAGTCCCCAGCTTCCTACAGCCACTCTACTTCTCCACCCACTTCTTCCTCATCACCAACATGACGCTACCTCAACACCTCCGGCGCAAGGGCCATTTCGGCATCGTGGACTCCATCTACACCAGCGACTCATCCACATCCAAGGCCTACTGGGACCTGATCAAATTGGTCAGTTGCCCTGCCATTCTCTCATTTCTAGCACAGAACAGTGCTAATTATTTCCACAGAGCAGGACTATTTATGCAGGTGGCCAATCGGTTCTACAGCGTTGACGGGGAGCCTCTGGGAATGGGGAAGGGGAAGCTGTGGCACTACCACGACGTGAGCCGCCAGAACATCTTGCTGGAGGATGAAGTGCCCAGCCCCATTGAGCCCCTCAACAGCTGTGGCCTCTTCATATACGCCTACATGTCCGTCCTCACCATCGGAGAGAACAAGGTGTCCCAGTGGAAGGTTCTTCTTCACTCCTTTCCTTTCCCAGCTACTGGCCACCAGAGACCATGACTAGGTGGAGAACGAGATCCGGCTTTGCCGAGGAATCATCGAGAAAGTGCTGATGAAGCAGGCATTCATCCCACCCTCCACTCTGCCTGGCTTCCGCAAGGTGGCAGAGGAGGAGGAAGAAGATCTCGATGATTCCATCAACTGAAATCTCATTGTCTAGATTTTTTTGATTTTCATCTTTCGTTTTTTCATTGGTTGGGCATCTTTTTTCATCGTCATCTTTTTGTTTGGCTTTAAGATGCTACTAAAAAGTGACTCAGTGACTCCAGTTTTTTTTGCAATTTTTCCAGTTAGAATGTGTTGCCCTGTGCCTTGTTTTGGTCCCT